>JABFQA010002065.1:0-12036 GCA_022817065.1 Probaryconus sp. ZL-2020 | reverse complement strand
GTGTCCATCGCCGTGCCTATTGCTTTTGGTCCCTTGCTCGAGTGTCATGAAATAATTATACAAAAATAATTACTAATCGGTTTAATTTCTCATAAACAATCCGTAGAGTAGCGAAATGGTTCGATCGAAGTCGTTCTTTTAGTGATTTTATCTCGAAACTCTTCCAAGTCCAGTTTTTACGGCGGTGAGGCTTTTTCAGTTTTACGTTCTATCGGAAAATCCGATCTCTGAGTTCTACCGCCCCTTCTGTATTTTAGAAGTTTCTCGGGCCTGTCAAGGGCCTTGTAATGGACATTGAGATGCCACATTACAGTATCTTTGTCGACTTGTGAAGCGGAATATGAAGCCATGAGTCAGGCATGTCAAGAGATAATGTCTTTACGCAAATCTCTATCACGAATAAACGAGAGCGAATTATACCCAGTAGAACTAAAATGTGACAACAGAGCAGCCGGAATCTGTGCTGAAACGAGTGGAAATAACAAGTTGAGACATATGGTGGAAGTACATGATGATTACGTTAAAGAGTGTGTTTCTGAAAAACGTGTTAAAATCTCATGGGTATCAACCAAGCAACAGTTGGCAGATATACTAACAAAACCCCTAAGTTTTGAAACACATTGTTTGCTGAGAGACAAAATTATGAATAACGAGTGACAAATATACAAGAAAAGGAGTGAAACGAGAGCTAAGTCTTTATTAGTATTTGAATGAGAGATTGAAAACAGTTTGGAAAATGTGTTGAGAACAGATTTGGGAGTTGGGGTGTTCTGACTCGATAAATTAATTCATTTGTCATATTTTACAGATTAAAAAAAACCAGATTCTAAAGACAGGAGCAGAGATCCAGAGTTGCAACGAGAGACTTTTTCAGGAAGAAACCGAATGAGAGACAAACACAACCTAAGAAAAGAGCGAATTAAAATCAATGTGATATAAATAGTGGCATAAATAGTTTATATAAAAGGACAAATTTGTTTTAAGTTTATTGATACTAATAATAAAATAGATTATTATCGGTTTATGCTTTGAAAGAATAGGTTGTGATTTAGATTATTCGTTTGTTAAAGATTAATAAGAAAAATGTGATTTAAATTACATATGTCAATTGAAATATTGTGATAAGATTAAAGTTAGATAAATATTGTTATTTTTACGTTTGAGAATTGTTTAATAAAATAGAGTCTCACTCGGGAGGGAGTGACGGATTTGAGACTTCGCGCGCTACGAGAGAGCGCTCTGTTGAGAACTCGCTCAACTCTATGTGTGCACGGCGTGGTCTGCACGCCGCACACTGACTGTCGTCAGTTAGTAGGTTGTTGTACAGCAAAGAGCGCACACGTGGTGTGAGATATTAATAAAGGCTGATTAAACTAATATTAACAGTTTTATTGTTTCAACCCAACCTCATATGTTAATAGGTTATGGGTCTGTCACGCGATCACTGCGCGATTTAAATAATTAATATAAAATTCGTGTGTGTTTACCGGGAAGTGTTCTTTTTGCGCCATAAAAGCGAGAAGGCTTTCATTGAGAACTCACAAGAGGAAAGGAGAGAAAGAGTGACGCTTGCAGTTCCTGGCGTTTTGGAAAAAGAGAGAAAGACGACCTATACAGGACTCACGAGTGCAAGCGAGAAAGCCGAATACGTGCCAATTTAGTTATTTTGAGATCTGTAGCTACAAGAATTAATATTACAGTAACCGATAAAGATTATATTTTAATTGGAATATTTAGACTTGGCTTATTCTTTTACAGGACTGTATTTAGATAAAGAACGAGAGAATTAAAATATTAAAAGAGAGATGGATGCATCCACTAGCAAAGAGAGCAACAAAGAGGAGTCCGTGCTGAAAAAGATTTCCAAGCGCGTGATCGACTTCTTAGGTCTAAGCGCTGAACGTTCAGTCTGCAGCATCGAATTGATAGACGATTTTTGTATATTTAGTTTCGCTGATGGAAACATGGCCAAATTATGTACGTACTGATCAAATTCTTATTTTACAGGTTAAGACATGTCTGAGTGAAGATGATACTCGACTTAGCAACGAGAGATTTACAGGACTATTTGATTGGTCAGTTAAAGAGTGATGAATTTACTCGTGAAGGTGGATTGTTTCATGTTGGGATCCATACATAATTACAATTGTAAATATTATAACTATATAGTTTAGTTGTCTATGGCTTAGCTACCCATAGAGATCTCTAAATCTATTTTCGAGGTCATTGTCGTTAAACTTGTCCTGATGGTGGAACCCTTCAAATCTCACGAGTGCTTTTTCGAACGAGAGCATACTCAAATGAGAGTTTGAAATGCAAATAAGAGTATGAGTACGTATGAAACAACGTACATTTGATCCACACGAATCTTGCCGCTGGCACTCCCTTTTGGAGGGCAGTTGTGTTCGCTGTCTGAAGAATTGGAGGACTAGGGTCATTCTGAAAGCGTGTTGTGTTCACACGTGGACAGGATGATCTGTTTCGGGCTGATTCAACGTGTGTTCCGGTGGAGAAGCTCAAAGCACTTCAAATCTCTTTGAGTACTTAAATGTCATTACGAGTGCATATATGACTAATTGAAATTTCGTAATATTTAGCGAGAGCATCTTTAAAAGATGACTGGGCTCGACTGAGGCCGGAGCTGAAAGAATTTGAAATAATCCAGCGAGCAAGCGACAATAAGGACAGAGAAGGTGAAACTTTCTCAAATCCTGAAGAACAGTTTCCGTCTGTGGTGGAGGCAGATAATAAGGGTCTAGATGAAGTAGACACTATTCTTACTGAAAGCGAAGAAGAAAATCTGTTAGCTGAACCAAACAACGAGAGTCCAGATGTATTGGAAACCTTGAAAACAATGGATAAAGTGGTTAAAAATGGTCAGCAAACTGCCGCTTTGGCTGAAAAGCTAAAAAGCAACACCAACAGAGGGGAACATTCAGGTAATGTTCAGTAATACATTTGTTCGTATAGTGAACCGGGGTAAAAACCCATTTGTCTCTAAGATACAGAACGAGTGAATGGAAATCGAACAATGAGCGAATGAGTGAATGAGCGAATGGAATTCCGGTCAACTAATGAGTGATTTATTTATCTAGGTGTGGAGATAAATATGCAGGCGTCCAGCGTTGAACGAGCGAATAAAGAACGAGAGAAGAGACCCAAGGAGAAAACCACGAACGAGCGCTTAGACATCCTTAATAATACAGTTGAACTGTTGACTAAGGTGACTATGGAAAATCAACAGCAGGTTAGAAGTACCTTGGAGACTGTCCTGAGACTCCAAAGAGCAGAAGACGAGCGAGTCAGAAAGGCACAAGTAAGATCAGTTGTTGACTTTCCAGCTGGGAAAGGTCCTTTGGTATTGTCCCGAAATTTAAAAAGTAAAATAAATGAGTGCATAAAAGATAAAGATCCCAAAGATACAGATTTAAAAGAGTGTAATTGTAAAAATAGCAGTATTGGGATAGATTTGAGGAAGTGGTTCGGAATCACGATCTAATTCAGGAAGAAGAACCTCTTTCGGAAAGAGAGAAGCGCGACGCGTTCTTTAACTCCATTAGTGCTGTCTTGCCCGAAGTTAAAAACATAGACTTCATGACTGAACAGCAAACTAAAAAGAGATTGACATACGATGCTTTAAAATCCTTTATAATTCAGGCGGAGGCAGAGAGAAAATCCTCGAACGTAGAAGCCGGAAAACCCAAGGCCAGCACGAGCTCTGGTGCTTCGGCTGCCTGGACCAGAGAAGCAACGAAGGCTTGATGCTTTAATTGTGGAGATGCTGGTCATATGAGCCACGAGTGCCCAAGGAGAGGACAACCTGTAAAAAAATGTTACGAGTGTCAGGAATTTGGGGACCATATTGCAGCGGATTGTCCACGCCGTACAAGAAAATTTAATGCATCTGGTAATAACCCCAGATCCGGCAAACGAGGTAAATTTTCAAATAAATTCTACAGCAGAAAGTTTGGGAATGAGCGAAAATTAGATTCACGAAGTAAAGAAAATTTTAAAAATAAAAGAGTAAACTTCAAACGAGCGGGGACACAAAGTTTAAAAAGAGAGCATACAACTAGCAAAGAAAATTTAGGAAAGTCAAGCAACGATCAGAGCTTGATTAAGAGACAAAAATTTACAAATAACATTGGCAAAAACGAGAGACAAGCTCGTACGGGGATCTTGGACAGATCACAGGCACATTTCGTTACTCCGGATGGCAAAACAACAGGTAATTATTGTAACAGGAATATGACTTTAGCCTGCAATAATCAAAACACTGGGGAAACGGTCTTTTGGGCTGACAAACAAGATGGTTACTCGTCTAATATTCAAGCAAATGTAATACCTAAAGATAATTTGAAAGAGGAGAGTGATTTAGACCTTTTTATGTCTTTTATTGCTGACACTGGTGCCACAGACCATTTCGTCAATGAGAGCGGTGTGTTAACTGATTACAGACGTACCAAAAACAATGTCATTAAATGTGCAAATTCCGATTCCAGCGCAGATTTACCTGCAAGAGGAACAGGAATCTTGCAAGTTGTAGGTAATGGTAGTAACGAGCGTAAGTTAGTATTAGATCATGTAATTTATTCGGAAGTACTCTCAGAAAATCTATTGTCGTTAAGGAAATTCGCGGAAATAGGGTATAAAATTGAATTAGATAACGAGCGATTAAAAATATTTGATTCTTTAAATGACGAAACAATTGCAGAAGGTAGCTATGAAAAACCATATTGGTTAGTGAAATTTAGACTTAATAATGAATCCGAGAAAGAGTTTTCAGAAGCTTACAAAGTAGGGATACAAAGTTCAGATGGGGAAATTAGACCAGTTGACTTTATTGTTCCAGAAATAGTAGATAAAGAAAGCAATGTACAAACTCGGGAAAAGGAAGAACAAATAAATAATAGGAAATTAGAACAGATTAAAACAGTTAAAGAGAGCAACCAAGATGATAACGAGCGAAATCAGAAAAGTAACAAAGTAAATACGGAAAATACAAGCGAACCAAAAGAAACTGAAAAGAGAGAATCAACTGACATTATACTTCTCTGCCTCGTCCTCTAGATCACATGTAGTAACGCCAAGTTGCTCGATCTAACCACACTATTTTAAATCACGCGCTCAAAACAGAAGCGCCCTCTATATTCATCAGATATTCTGGTGTTATGCCGCCAAATCCTCATTACGTTATTTTGTGCGATTGAAGCCACACGTGCTTTGTTACAAAAAAAAAAAAAGTTTTCCTTTTAAGAATTTTCTCCTGAAGAGTTTTTTAAGATTACGAACATGGGAGAATCATCGAAAGGGGAAGCGCCGGACATGAATGTTTTAAACAAAGAGAACGTGAACCCAAATAAAGAAAGCTCACGTGAAACTCAGAAAAGTGAGGTTATGAAAGGTTCTCAGCGCAAAAAGAAAAGACGCTCTGTCTCTACTTCGTCATCTTCATCATCTGAATCGTCTTCAGGATCATCATCAAGCACAACATCCAGTTCGAACCATTCAGTTGATCGTAGACGGAAAAAGAGAAGGAAGAATCGAGACTCACATGGTGAAAAAAGATCTAGACGTAACCAACGAAGTTCTTCTCGATATGACCGGCGTAGAAATGATGGTTATTATTATTCAAAAAATAGACCACAATACGACTCGCGTAGCAGTTATGATTCTGACTCGCGTAGCGTAAAAATATATAATAGATCCAGACATCGTGACTCGTGTGGCTCGTCGCACAAAAGAAGAGATAGACGTGACCCACGTAGCGCGAAAAGAAATTACAGGTATAGAACTGTTAGCCCTGAAAGAAGACAACGGGGGCAAAAAAGACGATACTTCGATGAACGTAGATCTCGATCTGTTTCATCGGATGAATTTGATCGTCGTAAACGATATCGTAATCGTGAAAGTGTCTCTTCGGACAGATCAGGCAAACACAGATCACGACATGACATTCAGGTAGACAACATACCGTCAGGTTTAGACCCCGAATTGGAGGCTAATGACATGGAAGAAGGCTCTGATAAAGTAGACATACCCTCTTCGGAAAGAACAGAGGAATCGCATAAAGAAAAAGCTGAAAACGATATCAACCAAGAGATATTAGATTTGTTGGGGGAGGACCCGAATAATGATGGTAAGAAAGGCCCAGACATTCACAAAGCGATAGCAGAAAGATGGTCAAAAGTTTTAAAAGATGGATTAGAAAAAGAAAAAATCCTAGAGCTAGTGAAGAAGTATCCACCTAGTGGAAATTGTCTCACAATGAAAGCTCCGCTTCTGAATACAGAAATTAAAACGGTGTTGGGTACCCACTGTCTTAAAAAAGACAATTATCAAGTCATAATGCAATCCCAACTAGGTGCAGGCCTTAGTGCAATAGGCGAAGCACTTTCAAATGCCTTGGAAAGAACTAAGGGAACTACGGATGAGAATAATAAAATAATTACGCTTTTGGGAGATGCAGGGAGAATTTTAACGGATCTGCATCACAAGATGTCAGCTACAAGACGATATTTTATTATACCCGCACTTAACCCAATTATGAAGTCGATTGCAGAAGATTCTCTCGTCGGTTCAGCCTTATTTGGAGATAACTTATCAGAAAGATTAACTTCGGCTAAGACAGTGGAAAAGACCAGTAAGTCAATCCTGAAGGGTGATTGATCAAGGAGAAATTTAAAAACACGAGATTCGATATTTAGGCGACAAAAATACTCCTCGAATTACAACAATTTAAACTACAAGGGCTCCTTCAAGAAGACCCAAATGAGGGGGCAAAAGAACCAATATCAGGGCAACAAGAATTTTCGTCAAGACAAGAAATAGAGGTAAGTGAAGTAACAGGCAGACTAAAGTTTTTCAAGAACAGGTGGGAAGAGATAACTTCAGATCAGTTAATTTTAGAAACGATTCAAGGTTATAAAATACCGTTCAATAAAGAAGTTTGTCAAAATTACCCACCTGCAGAACCAGTAATTCCCTCAGATCAAGTTAAAGATTACAAAGAATCTATAGAGGAATTAATTTCTGAGGGTGCCATATCTGCTTGTAAACCTTGTCCAGGTCAATTTTTATCAAGTTATTTTCTAATTGAAAAATCTAATGGAAAGAAAAGATTTATATTAAATCTAAAAAAGTTAAATAAATTCATGGAATATAAACATTTTAAGATGGAAGACAGCTATAAGGCTTTTATTACCTAATTCCTACCTAGCAACACTTGACCTAAAGGATGCATATTACATAATTCCTATAGATAAGAAATACAAAAAGTTTCTAAGATTTTCCTTCCAGGGCCAACTTTTTGAATTTAACTGTTTACCCTTTGGTTTGAGTTCCGCTCCTTGGATATTTACCAAGATTTTAAAACCAGTCGCTCAGATATTACGCTCTAAAGGGTTATTATCGGTAATATATCTAGATGATATCTTACTTTTAGGATCATCTGTAGAAGAGTGCTGTAGCAATATAAAAATAACCTTAAATTTACTAGAATATTTAGGTTTCATCGTTAACTTTGATAAGAGTAATCTAGATCCTTCAAGAGAATGTAAATTTCTTGGTTTCCTGATTAATACTGATGATTTTGTTATCCAGTTAACAAAGGAAAAAAGAGAAAAGATCTTCGACATGATTAGTCAATTTTTGAAAAAGTCTAGGTGTAGAATAAGAGACTTGGCACAACTAATTGGAAACTTAGTAGCATCATGTCCAGCCGTAAAATACGGTCTCCTATACACAAAAGATCTTGAACGACATAAGTTTCTTGCCTTAAGGAAGGAGCAAGGAGATTTCGACAAATATATGGATATAAATAACGACATAAAGAATGATTTACAGTGGTGGAAAGCCAATATATTAACCATAAGAAATCCGATCAGGAAAGCTAATTATACAGTAGAAATTTTTACGGATGCTTCACTATCTGGTTGGGGAGCCGTATGCAATAATAAGAGGACACATGGTTGGTGGAATGCTAAGGAACGAAAATTGCATATTAATGCCTTAGAGTTAAAAGCTGCCTTTTATGGCCTTAAATGTTTTGCAAGACACCTCCAATCGTGTGAAATCTTATTGAGATGCGATAATACAACAGCAATTGCATACATCAATAGAATGGGAAGTGTTCAATTCCCAAATCTAACACAATTAGCTAGAGAGTTATGGCAATGGTGTGAGGCGCGAGATTTATGGGTTCTAGCATCGTACATAACCTCGAAGGATAATTATAAGGCAGACGAACAGTCACGAATAGCACCAAAGGAAACGGAATGGGAACTATCCACAGACGCGTTCCTTGAAATAGAGCAGAAATTGGGAAAATTTGAAGTGGATTTATTCGCATCTAGTAGCAATAATAAATGTGATGAATTTGTATCTTGGGCTCCGGATCCCGAAGCATTCGCGGTGGATGCGTTTACATTAAGTTGGACTGATCTCAAGTTTTATGCCTTCCCACCGTTTTCATTAGTTTTACGCGTCCTACAGAAGATCATGACTGACAAGGCACAAGGGGTGGTAGTTGTTCCATTCTGGCCGACTCAGCCATGGTTTCCTCTTTTTAATAAATTACTCATTTCCGAGCCAATTTACTTAGGACCAAGCTCTAATCTTTTAACTTGCCCTTTCAGAGACAAACACCCCTTGAGCAGGACACTTACCCTGGTTGCAGGTTTGTTATCCAACAAGCCTACCTAGCGAAGGGAATCCCAGAGGAAGTTATCCCAATTCTCATAAACTCTATAACCATTCAAACTCTGAAGCAATATGAACGTCCGATTGAGTGCTGGTGGAGATTTTGCAAGGAGAAGAAGATTTCATCATTCTCACCAACAACTGGTGAAATCCTGGCTTTCTTAACGAAGATACTAGAAACATCAAGATCTTACAGTACACTAAATACGCATCGAGCAGCCATATCGTTAATTGTTACGTGCAACGTCACTGATAATCCACTCATCAAGCGTTTCTTCAAGGGTATATCATTGATGTTACCACATCAACCGAAATATGAAACTACCTGGGACCCGCAAAAAGTCTTAGATTTATTGAACTCATGGCCTATAAACGAAAATCTTAGCTTGGAACAGCTTACTAAGAAACTAGTAATCTTGATGGCTCTGTCGACAGCTCAACGAGTACAAACCCTCACAAAAATTAAGATTTCAAACATAAACCAGATCGGAGACCTTATTGAAATAAGAATAGATGAGCGTATAAAAACGTCGGCACGTCATAGGAATCAACCCGTTCTAAGAATCCCAGTTTTTACAGAGAAACCTCACATCTGCACAGTTTCAACATTATTAATATATGTGGAGAAAACAAAAATTCTTCGAAAAGATGAAGATAGATTGATATTAACTGTCAAAAAACCTTATCACCCTGCAACCGCTCAAACGATAGCAAGGTGGATTAAGGAAATTTTAAGAAAGAGTGGAATAGACACGTCGCGGTTCTCTGCTCACAGCACTCGCCATGCAGCAACTTCAGCTGCACATAGAAAAGGGGCAAACATCGAAACCATCAGAAAAGCAGCGGGATGGTCAAACAAGTCGTCCGTCTTCGCTAGATTCTATGATCGACCAATAGAAGATGTTTCTCAATTGGCATCGTTTATCGTTCAATAATATAAATATACTTTTTATTTTTACTTCTTAATTGCCTTAATTCACAAGGGAGAAAACAATGTAAAAAAAAAACAAAGTACCTTTTTTGTTTTTTAATGTAATCAATAAAATTAAATTAATATATGTCACAGCGAGTACTTAAAAGTGATTAAAATTATTCCAGAAAGATGTACGTTATGGAATTTAAAAAACATAAAACAATTTTGTATAAGTTAATAAAATAATTTACTTAAACAGATACTAATAAATGAATTATTATATTCACAAGAATGGAGATCCTCTTTTGTACAAATATTTGCATCAGGTTTGCACAAACCACAATAGCTTTAAAGATCTACATGTGATCTAGAGGACGAGGCAGAGAAGTATAATTCAAGGATCGAATGAACTTACCTAAGTGAAATTCGATCCGAATTATACGATCTGCCTCGTCCGAATAGATCACCCCCACCACTTTCCCTCCCAAGCCGATAGCTTAGGTGATCATATTCAGTTTGTGGTTTGTTTTGAACTTTAAAATTAATGAGGATTTGGCGGCATAACACCAGAATATCTGATGAATATAGAGGGCGCTTCTGTTTTGAGCGCGTGATTTAAAATTGTGTGATTAGATCGAGCAACTTGGCGTTACTACATGTGATCTATTCGGACGAGGCAGATCGTATAATTCGGATCGAATTTCACTTAGGTAAGTTCATTCGATCCTTGAATTTTTTTTCATCTATTTTACGTCGAGAGTTACGTAAATTCGACGTTACTTTTCGACGAATTCCTGAAATACTATGGTCAAATTTACATCTAATTAACGTAACCCCGACATAAAATCTACGTCAATTAGACGTATCAAAAGTGGACATTTGGACGTAACTCTTACGTAGAATTTACGTAAAATTACCAAACATCTACGTTAATTCTACGTCAACTTTCGTAGATATACAGTTGAAAGGCGACGTCACAACGACGTAAAATTTCTTTGCGGGAATATTTCAGTGTTCTTTCTATCTCCATTTGTCCTAATATTTCTCCAACCGTACACCCTTAATTTACATGTCATTAACGTTAAAAAATGCAATTGATTTAATTTCAATTTTCAGAAGTTTAAAAACAGACTGCCCAGTTGTCGTTAATGTGAAAAACGTTAACAGGAAAACATTGACGATATATCAAATAGAGTTACGCCACAATCATCCACCAATTAAAAAGGTATTTAAAATTATATTATTTATTTCATGACAGTAGTTTGAACGATTTAGAATAGAATCAATCCCAGTCAGAAATAGTTGCATTAACATTTTCTCCCGAAAAGTTCGTATAACATTTACAGCAACTGTTGGCGACAACTGTGTTGCCCAACATGTTTGCTGGAATATACAGCGATATTTGCATCATTAATTTTTTTGCAATATTTCATGACAAATCCATAGGTATTTGAGGTTTTACCTTTAGGTCATATTCGTGAATAAAAATAAATAAGTTTGTGTAATATATGCATGTTATTTGTTTAACCCTCCCGTGGTCGCGTTACTTTGCTCGACATTTGTGGTCGCGTGTTAGCTACGAGCTAACGCATTATGATTGGTGTAGAATGCTCAGCGTTGCCAATTCGTTGAAGTTGCAAATAAGAAGTTGCAACGAACGTGCAATTTGAATGACAACGCTGCGCAAGAAAATTTTCCCATCGTAATATAAGCTACATTTAAAGTATTTAATATTTTAAAAAAATGTTAGAGCGTAGCTAACAACACGACCACAGGAGGGTTAACCCTCCATTGTTATCGCTATGAGCGTGGCCCAGCGTAGAAAAAAAAATAGAATAACATTCTTGTTGATAAACAAAGACAATAAAAATAGCGATACCAATGGAGGGTTAATATTTCCGACTGGGAATGGACCTCGATAAAATATACATATATGGAAAGTATAATATATGTACATTATACGTATATTATACATTTCACAGCTTGATGACAGCTGAATGTCCATCTATCATATGTATAATATATGTTGTGTTTCATTTGAGGATTAACCATTTATATGAAATGCACGACTTGTATGTATATCAGGGTGGTTTAAATTTTTTTTTTGTTCATAGCCTTAAATTATCAAAAACGATAAAAAAAATATGAAATCTAAATTTTTAGGACTTTTTGTTAACAAGAAATGGTGCCGATATCATTTTCAAGTTTAAAACTATGGTATTTTCGGATATTTTTTGGATTTTCTTCATGAAACACAATACAGTTCCGTATATTTTGTAAGTAATTGCTATTAGACAGATAATTTCTTTATTTGTTTGCCCTAAGGCTTTACAAAAAAATACAAAACATCGCAATACAAAACAAAATAAAAATAATTTCTCCCTTCTCGTCGCAAATCGCCGCAAATTACAAAATAAAAACTA
>JABFQA010002064.1:0-12038 GCA_022817065.1 Probaryconus sp. ZL-2020 | reverse complement strand
CACCATACCTCCCGTTCACTTAGTTTAAAGCGGGCAGACGAACGGCCGGACGATAGCCAAAGCGAGAGCGGGGTCACCCATCCGAGTTACGTTCGGGGGAAACTCCGCTCAGCTTCAGCGAGCGCCAACGCCGCACGCCTAACCACTAAACCCTAAGCGTCGGTATATTCAGTTTATTATTATTCAATAACATTTCTTTCGTTAAAGGAAAAGTATTTTCTTGTAAAAAATATATGAAAAGAGTATCAAATAAAAAAAAAAAAACAATTTTTATTCATAAAATAATTTTTAATAAAATGTATAAATTTAAATTTAATTATAAAGAACTTATAATTTTTTTAACATTATTCTATTTTGTTCATTGTACATATTGTAAAAATTTAAATAAAAGTTTTAATATGAAAATCACTTTCCAAAAGAATTGTGTTTCATGGCTCAAATGAAGTGACAAATCCCCCATTAAGGTGAAATTTATTTGTGAGAAATTCGAGCTTCATAATTATAAGGCAGAGTAGTAATATCGCATTGGAGAAATCATTAAAAGTTGAATTCAATAATAACAAGGCATTTCGGTACTTTGTTAATTGAAATTTAAATACAGAAGTCACGAATTAAACGTTGTTTAGCAATTCGAACTTAGTTAAATTGACGCCTGACTTCCACAAATCGTGAACTGCGATAAAAGAAGACAGATTAAAGTGAACATTGTAATAACGCCGTCAGGCTTGTCAGACCAATTTGAGGATGGTTAGCGTGACTAGCGATTATGAGTTTCGATTTAAAATTGATCTAAGAGCAGCTGCGGTCGAAAGTTAATCATCGAAAGAAAGTGATGAAATGAAGTTCACGTTGGTCGTTCTGGAATCTTTATAATGCTCCTGGAATTCTTATTGTGCTGGAAACGCGCAATTTGCCATTTCATAAGAACAAACGTGATTTTTTCCAAATATTTAAGTTCTCTTCTTTTCAAGCGCTCATAAAATTATTTTCTTAAGACATTTCAAAATTTCCAAATACCTCAATAAACTGAAGTTACGACATTCAATTTTTACAATTTCTTAATTGCATCAAAAACCCTTTTTTTTCATTAATTATTCTTTACAAATTAATTTTTTAAAAACTGACAATTGTTTATTTTGAAGAAAAATGGAATCTGCCACTTTGCGCCACTTAATTGGCCGACAAAGTGTCATTGATTGTATGTTATATAAATGACAAAGAAATTAATTAAATCGACTGCAAAAGTTACACTTGATACGCAAACCTTCAGCACTTTTTTGATTTCAATTGATTGCGTTTGTAAAAGTGTAAAAAAAAATGTTAAATTGAATTTTTCAGCCGTATGTGCGAACTCGTTACGAACACCAATCATTTGAATTTTATTAAAAACTAAAGGCGCATGTATTTTGCCTGATTTGAATGCACTTTTCATCGGATAAATTAAAATTCTTTCGAATTGATTTTTTAAAAGCAGTTTGACACAACAATCTCCCGATTGCTCAATTTGTATTCCCTCGGCATGACAAAACAGTTTCCGCAATGAAAAAAGAAAATTCTCAATCGGTTTATTTGACACTGAACTTTGGAAATTTCATTACAAGAATTCCTAAGATTTATCAGAGTTTCGTGATTAAGGACTTTTTACAAAAAAAAAAAAAAAAGGAAAAAAATTGAAAAAAGAAAGAAAATTGGACGTAAAGTTTTCCATTAATTGTTCCATTGTGTTGGTTAATTAGAATTGGCGGAAACTAGCTATCGGATGACACATCGAATCGCATATCTTCGTGGAAAATAATGAAAGGCTATATTTAACGGTGACATCTAGAACGCGATGTACACAAACTCTTAAAATACATAGTTCGCAGATTCTATATTTCACCCTTAGTTGCCACCATGGTTCAGGATAATCGATTAGTTCATCATGCGCAATTGCCTACCAATTACAAGCCTCAAGTGTAAGCACAAAGGATGTAAGCGTCGACAAGAGACAGGATAGTATTAATTACTAATTAATACTGCGCTTGGCGTATGAATTCCGACCTACCGGCTAATATCAACTTGCGCTCGATAATTACGTCCATTTCTTTGAACAATCGAATTTTGTTTTCTGGATTCTATCTGGACCAATTCATTAACTTTGATTACGTTGGAACTATGTTTTACTTATTTAAGAATTAATAACTCTTTGTAGCCAAGGAACAAGACTTTCAATTCAATTTCAGACATCTTCTGAAGATAAAGATTGTTCAGAAAGAGTATGCCTCTGAAAGTTATCACTAAATTAATTATAATTGATGCATGATTACAAATAAAATGTAATTACTATTATTAAGTGAATTTTGTAATATCAAATGGGATCATTATAATTCATAGTAGATTCATAAATTTAAATTGGTTTGATTGAAAATAAGCGATAGTTTTGTAACGAATAAACCATATTTCTTACTCAAAGGAAATATATTCAAAGATGTAGATTGTTAATTTAGCATTTAGATTACAAATCAAATAGCAGTCTGTTTTGTTCGAGTACTTTCAATAAAGGTTAATATTGGCGAATTTTGTAGTGCAACAGACTGGTCCTAAAACGCGTGATACTCGTAAGCTCTTTGCTGAAACAAGTCGATGTTGATTAAATCGAGATTGGTCGATTTTTCCAGCTTCATTATCGGCTTAAATGTAGTTTAAAGTGTTTAACGTTGTCATTTGGTCGATTAAATGAATTACGTAGTATATGAAACACGATTTGGCACAATAGATATGTTTCAGTACGTGCGTTCGTTGTAAAATAATTTATTGGGATTTTCGTATTTGGCAAGATTTTCATTTGTATTTTAAATAGTATGAATAGGACTGGAAAGAATTATTATTAGAAATTGCAGCGCGGCGGTATGTAAATCAACATTTCAAAGCAGTAAAATATAATAATAATAACATTGCAACTGTAGATTACTTGGGATTGAATCTACTAAAATTAAACTGATTTTACTCTTATTACAAATGTTATGCCTGTTTAACATCTAATTTAAAATTAAAAAAATTTTTTAAATCAGTAATTTTTATTACGTCAAATGTTTTAAATCCAGAAATGCATTTCGAAAATTAACTGACATAACTCAACTTTAAGATGTTATTAAAACAATAACTTTTCTTAAGTGTTCTCTAAGTCAAAACTGCAACAATAATTTAGATGTGTACGTGTCGTAAACAGTGAAACAATTTTCTTATCATTACTCTCTTTAAAAGAGATAATACCAGGATGCATTAAGGTTATTAAAGGGACGCTGCCACGATTGTAATTCAATTCAGTCATCTTTAGATTGTTTCGGAAGTAGCTCTTAAGTCATTTCTTTCTTAGTTTATTATATTAATTCCAACCTTTTTATTTAATTTACAGTAATTTTTGTGGCAAACAAATTGTGGCTAGATAAACAATCGAATTGAAACAAATGGACGTCGTGATTATTGTATTAAGTTTTCACCTGAAATTACTGCAAAAATTCACCATTCGTTTATTTTCATGCAGATCTCGTTATTTAACCATTGTCATTATTTTAATTAGCAATCCGGCTAGAATTTCGGTCATTTCTCTGTAGGTTCTGAATTTTATTCGACCTAGAAAATTCCCAAGTTCCCTTTAATAGATGTTAAAACGTGCAGTTCGAGAATTTCATAAATATGCTGCTTCGCATCGACGGATTTGCTGTTCCTGAAAGGACTCCCGAGAGATTCGTAGGTTCGCATTCTACTCTGCATTGGTGGTTTTCGTTTTCTCAAAATTCACCAAGTGAAATGCCCTTAATTTAATTCCCGGAAACAGCGGTTTCGACATCTTCGTTAACAGTTGAGATTCCCTTAATACATTCAGTTTCAAAGTTTATAACTTCCAATTCAAATCTTTCGCAACAAATTAACAACAACTATCTTTATTCCACCTTATATCTTCACATGTCAGTAATTTTTAATTTTAAACTTAAAAGCTAATAAAATTTCCTTTACTTATTTACATACAAAACAGCGAATTACAAAAGTTGAAAACTTTTACGATTAAAAGTAATTTTTGTAATTCAATTATCTGCGTCTTGGAAGTGTGATAATTTTATTCATAAGAAGTAAGTTGGCATAATAATAATTACTAAAGTGTAATTTATACTTTATAACTGCCTAAGAAATCTGTCTATTTCCAAAGAATAATAAAACCTTAAAACTGTGTCGTTTCGAAATTACGATGTTAAACAAGTAAAGTAGAAACTGTTATTGTGCTTGACATTATTGCTCTTTAAAATCTATGAAGCAAAATGCAGCTCGCTGATTGAGTAAATATAAAGGCTTGGTTGTAATGCTTTTAATCTGATTCCCCAATTTGCTTGATCACGTCTATTTAAGATACGGATCTGTCCTAATGGTTGCTTTGTAGAGTCTGTTAATGTTTCTAATCTATGTATAATTTATAGACGACTATTTTAGTATAGCATTTCCGTTAAATCTTCTCATTTAATGAAATAGTAATAAATAAATTATCGTTTCAGTTGCTTTAATGCCAAATGATTCACGATGTTTATAATAGCAATTTAATTAGTTTAATAATAATGATAATAATAATAATAATAAAATAAAATTCTTTTCAAGTCTCTAAATTGTTAACTAAAACATGATGAATGAACCGGAACTAAGTTCGTCCAGAAAAAGTTTGTTTTCTTATTTCACCGAAACGAAGTAAGAAATTAGCAAAACAGGCTGTGCTGTTTAAATGAGAACTGAGTAAGACTTTAAAGAAACTTGAAGTCGCACGTGTACGTCAAACACGTCGCATCTTTCTTTAGCACTATCATTTCATGAATATGAAAGGATTCCGCGAAACGGCGCGTTCCTTGCATTTCCGTCGCAATATAAAACCAAGTGCAATTCCGACGTGTTACCGCTGCGGAGAAGAATGGCTGCAGAAGCCTTTTATCACGAATGTTTTGCAAGTACTTCAAAAACCAATCAGCTTTTTCTATGCATCCGCTCGCTCTCAATTTCCCATGTTTATTGAGTGTGTTTCATTCGATGATGATTGAATACGTACGTAAATAGGAAAAGTCGTGTGAACACAAGCATTTGCACCTTTTATTTCGTAATTTTATTGCTAGATTCGAACTGACGCCAACATCCAAACGTTAAGGAGTTTGAACACCAAAATATTTGTCAGACAAAATTAAAGCGCGAGCGCAATGTGTTTTTTTTTTTTTCATTAAACTATTTCACTATTTATATTGTAATACATACGTGTTTAATCAGAAATGAAGAGAACATGCTTTTCGAGCTTTTAAGGAAATAAAAACTTGTTAGTTCTTTTGTTCTCCTTGCTTATGCTTTGACCTGCCTTTGAGCATAGAAATTGCAAATAATTTTGTAACAATATTCGATTAACTTGGAATATGAATACAGTATCGGTGTTCCATAAGATCAATATGTAAAACTGATTCTATTTTGTTGTAATATAATGGAAGTCGAATGAATTCGAAATCAGTGAGTCTCCTGAATTAATTAATATTGAACTAATTCTCTTCTAGGAATTCATGCCTCGATTTTCGTTTGTAATTCTATAGGGCATCGTCTGCAGAACTGCTTTTTAACCGCCACAACTCTTACAATATCATTTAACGATAACGTTGGCATTTCTTTTGCAAATTATCTATACAACGATTCCCTTCCTTCCTTCGATAATTTATACGAATTGCTCCAGTTCATTGTAAGCTTTTTACAATATTATATTTGAACTGTACGAGTTACTTATGGCTAACAGAATGGGAATGTAAATTACATAATTTAAACTTGATTTCATTGTAATCAGAGGCAGCTTTCAAGAAAAATTGAACGCCAAATGATAATTTTTCCCTCGTGAATTCTTTAACGGCGTTCTTTATTATCGGAAATTCATTGCAACAAGTGTTCTGCGCATGGTATAAAAAGTATGCGTATAAGAAGAAAAGTATTCGTTTCCCTCTTTTTCTCGCAGAAAATGTACACACTGCATTGCGGTGTGGAAAACTGCATAACGAGACGTCTAATGTGAACAATTTCCATTGAAACCTGGAGAAATTGCCCAATGCAATGTTTTCGTTCGCCAATAAAGTAAAACTAATTACTTCGCAAAGGATAATTTTCAGCGCCAGTGAACGCAACTCGGAAATTTCTGCCCTGCAATGCAATAATTGCAAGCGTTTTTAAATTAACTTTTCCCTTTGCTGAGAGATGTCCACTGCGAACCTCCATTTTCGCGCATCAATATTAATCAAATTCGTTACGAGCAAAGCTTGGGTTCGACGTTTCTCTCTCTATCTCTCTTTCTCCCTCTTCCTATCTCAATCTATGTTTCCTTCTCTCTCTGTCTCTCGTCAAACGTTATCATCAACCATACGGCGCATCTTCGATAAACATTCGTTCGCTAATTGGAAAGCGTAGCTTGTTATTGGCACTTTAGACACGGTCTGGTTGCTGTAGTCACGTTGTGACGTTGCGTGGCCCAACCCGATCGGTCAATTTTCGTCATGACGGAATTTAATCGAATAATTCGATAAATATTGAAATAGTAATACAATCGTTTCATTCGTATTGACGCGATTCGCATAGTTTCTGCAACCACACTTTAATGATTTCATTATCGTCAAATGCATGAACATGAAATTCCTATTGATACTAAGTGATCCAGTAAGATAAGAGTCATAAACAAATTATTGTTACTCTTTAATTTTGTTATTTATTCAACAGTAAAATATAATTCAACCACACAATATAATTCCAAATGATTGTCAATTTATTTTATTTAAAAACTATTACAATTTTTTATACAAATGTACGTATAGCAATGTTTTCCTACAAATATTATGACGTTTTCCTTTTCCTGTATAAAAATATTACCACGA
This sequence comes from Probaryconus sp. ZL-2020, assembly GCA_022817065.1. NCBI lineage: Eukaryota > Metazoa > Arthropoda > Insecta > Hymenoptera > Scelionidae > Probaryconus > Probaryconus sp. ZL-2020. The sequence continues at coordinate 5,133 of JABFQA010002064.1, read as the reverse complement.
CCATTTGATTGAAACAAACGAAGACAGTTTATGATATCGGAGGTACAGCTCTCACGCATTCTTTCGAGATAAAAATTTCATAGAATTTTCACATCTAGAAAAATACTCTAGTATTATAGTTTAGACGCAGGGGATTCAACTTGAGCCATAAAAATATGATCCAGAAACTTATAATAAATACGTTAGAAATTGCTCGGCATTATTGTCAGCCGTTTATTTCAGAGTTTTAGTTCGACAGAAACGCGTTTCAATATTTAGCGTATTTATAACTCACGAAATAATAGTTTTACGATTGATCCAATATATTTGATGCATAAAATGTTATATTTATTATCAGTCGCACAACATATGGAATTAATAAACCAATCTACAAATCATAAACAAAAAATCCTAAGAATCCACTTGTTATTTTACTGTTTCTTTGTGATTTACATTTTAACATCCAATGATTTATTCAATATTTATTTATGAATAACTTGTTCATTATTGCAACATTTAATCGATAAACAAAATAATGTTCTATATCGGAATGGCTATTAATTATCATGAAATGTCTAATCAGAGAAGTCTTTGTACAGAAAGACGTTCAGTAGACAGTGTACCATTCAAGGAACTGGAACTCTATCATTACTGAAACTATCAGTATCTTATTGAAGACATGTAATTCCGTTCATATGATTTAGTCGAGTGTTTCTGTTTGCTCGCTCACGTCTAAAGCTTAACACCTATTGAGACTACCAAGTACCAAACGATCAATTCTGTGCTTAATTCAAGCTTCCTTTCTTGTATCCCATTCGGATTGTTTGTGGTTTTCATACCAATGCAGTCTTATAGATAGTTTCATCAGTCTGCAAAGTTTTGATTAAAATTAACGAAATTCTACTCAATGCAAATTCATCCGCTAACTTCCACAATTTACACTATGAATTTTCATTCGTAACGTTATGTCAACATATTCAAATATTTGTACCCCCTAAGTACAATATTTTTCCACGTTAATTACTTTAACATAAGTATTTCGACAGAATTCTCTACGTCCTAACTACTATGGAATTATTCTCCCTCGAATATCGTTTACATCGAATAAAACCGTCGATACAAATTTATTCACCTAAGTTTGGAACTTGAGCTCAGGCTAAAGGTATTACGTGTCTTTAAAAACAATGAAAGTACGAGAGGATCGTTGACTTTATTCATACACTTTTTTTTTAGTACACTTTAAGGGATTTTACAAAAAACGTTTGTAAACATGTTTATTCCTTTTTCTTATGCAAAAAACATAATGAAGTTTTTTAATTTACAAAATGCATTCGTATGAAAATATAAAGACCTAAATATTTTTATCATGTAAAAGTTCATTTATTATGAAAATTAATTTAAATTTTTATTCTTCATCGAAGTGCAAGTAAACATAACCACTCAAGATAATTTCTGCATTTTTATCACGACCAAATGAATGATGAACTATCGCCATTTTCCATCGCTGAACTCTTGGACTCTTAATATCAATTTTATCTTGGAAACACATTTAAAATAATTTCCGTCGCCGGACGGGATAATGGATATTTGTATTCGTATTCAGCAAATGTGTTTAATTCATAGAAAGTTTCAATTGTACTCGACTTGTATCTCGTGGCGTGCTCATTATAATTGCGTTGCTTAATGCGGTAATACATTTTCCAAGAGAATTTCATTATCAAGTGATAAATGTTCGCGCCAAGATATTGCTCTTCAAAAATATATATTTGAAACGAGACAAGCGGAACCAAATTCTAAAAAGCATACGAGCGAAGCCGGTTCTTCCGGTTCGCAAACCTGTTGATAAAAAGAGGAAGAGGATACCACTCACTGATTGAACACTCAAGATTGGAGTTGTCACATTTGAGTCAATACAAATTTGATATGATTGATAATACATAATTATCATTTTATTGCCATTATTAATCATTACTTATTATTATGTTCAATTTGCAAAAGTGATATATTCATAACAATTTGTGTAACGATGTGTGTAACAAAAAATTAATGGCATGAAACATTTATGTGGTTTCTGTAGAGTACCATTGAACGCGAATTTCGTATATAATCATTTCAATTGCACCAACTTCCATTGAATAATTAAATTTTTTCATAGTGCAAAATTATTGAGGCTACAGTCAAAATTAACGAGGAATGTAATCAGCAGAACACAAATAATTATGTCCAATATTCATGCAAATCAGTAGGGAACATTTAACTTGGTACTTGATAATGCAAAAATATATAAATTTAAATCAACCGGGAATAGGAAAGATGATGACTAATGAGAGGATTAAATCCAATATATCGACCTCGTTACAGCAAATAAATGATTATTCGAATTACAAATCAAAGATTAAAATGTATGTAAATGGTAATACAGGTAACGTATATAAGCAGATGATATTGATACTATGGAGGATGTTGTAAAATATGAAATAACGATTTGTGTTAATACAACATTCAAATTAATTATAATGAGTATGATTCTCACGAATGCTCTTGCATAAATGATTTTTAACAATCGGATTACATTAATCATATCATTTTGGTTTACTTGAGCATCGTCCTTTATTACAACGTGTGTCATTTTATTTGTATAGATAACGTTATATTTATGACGAAATTCAATTTCAACAGATTATTGGGAAATACAATTTTTGTATTTAATACTGGAATATCGAGAGAACATGTTGATAAAATGATAGTAGAGATTTATTAGGGATTACCCATCACGACGTTACTACAACAAACAATATTTTCTCATGAAAATTGCAATTCAAATATTAAAATAATTGAGTGACTGTCACACAATTTTTGCAAATCAAAATATTTAAACAATAGTCAATATTTTATTGAATACTTTTAACATTAACAAAACATTTGATGGGAGAAAATTCTAAATTTTTGTTTTATGTATGAGTAAAATACGAGCATATACTTATACCGAATAATTGGAATAGCAATGGTAGGAACAGCATGTTTGACGTTTGCACTGCGGAATAACGGCCTTCTCCCAAAAGACAGTGGTTTACCTCGCTGTCGCATCTTCTTGTTATCTTATCTAGATTTCAATCGACAGGATTTCACATTGACAACCTAACGAGTTGCATAATTCCATCGTTCACAGCTGTTCTCTCTATTATATTTCCTTCTTTCATTTCGTCGAGAGCAATTTCACTCGGCATTATAATTTTCTCTTATTAAAACGATTTCTCGCATATTTAGCAAACCTTCCACAGCTTGCCATTTCAATATTTCGGATTTTCCACAATCTCAGAATGGAAATATTTGCGCCAGCATTTGTTAAATGAATGGACATTTTTCTGTTATTAGAATCCGTAAGTTTTGAATTTTGCGTACCTTGAAAAAGTTCATTTAAATTCTTTCGTGTATATTAATGCAAGGAAGCTCGATGTTCTTTTATTGTTTTTTTACTGATAAAAGATATCATAAGATCCGAATAATGTAATTTCATGTAATGACGAAAAATAGAACTGTTTGTTCCACTCCTTTCTTGTAAAATGGTGGAAATTTTCTAAGCTGTTGTACACAACGAAAAATGTCTATCTCGCTGGAAAATTAATATTGTCAAACGTTTCCTTCCGGGGCTTCTTCCAGGAAAATTCAACGAAGCGGAAGCTGAAACCCACTCGAAACATGAAACGACGTATCCTCCTTTTTTTTTTCAAAGAGGGCTAATCCTTTAAAATTGTTTACATCTTATGGCACACAATTTGATTTTCTTACAGTTCATTCAACAATTATTTTCAGGGATCACTTGTGCGTTTACGTTGTCTCGAATTTTTTCGTCAAAATTCTGATCTCGTTATTCGCTCCTCTTGACAATAAATTTTCCTCTTACGAGACGCCGGCTCGCGCTTTATTAAGCCCTGACAATAACTCATTTCATTGCAGCTCGAAATACTTTTTTCATACCCGAAATGACGACATTGCAAGGAATAATAATAGTAACAATAAAGAAATGCGAATGAAATCGTTACTTAAAAATTAATTTTGACAATTTTAATCAGTTCGAAGATGAAAATTGAATTGTTTAGTGCCGGATAATGTAATAGAGAAAAGAAAAAACCATTGCACTGTAATTAAAAATATCAGCAAATTAAATTCTTGCGATATTAAAGTGTTTATTTATCGTTGTGTAAGCAAATTTCTTTTCATTTGACCAAGAAATTATTTTATAAAGGGCTAAAATAATCTGCGAAGCTTTGTGCGCACTCCCATTATGTGTTTTGTGGCGCAATAGTTTGCAGTGGCTATATAATAGGGGAATGAGAAAGATGAGGAGATGCATGGACCTCGCTATGCAATTAATGCTTGTGTAAATACCAGCTGAATGCTCTGTATTCATGTTGTGCCTGCATAGTAAGCTCGCGAGAAACGTACAATATTGTAATTGAAATACGATGAACTGCGGGAGATTGGAAACGTGTCGTATTGCACTCAACTATTTTCAACCTTGTAATCACTAGTTAACTTTGTACAAAATACTACTAAATATTTCGTTCAATCGCTATCGGAAAACCGCCAGTTGACGTTTGCCAATTTACGTTTGCCAGGATTACAAAAATTACTCCATTTGCTTTATTACTTCGAACAGCGATAGGTTGTAATTTTACAATACTCTTCAACAAACTGGTGCTTTGGATCGTAATATAATAACGTTGAAGAGGACGTTTTTTTTTTTTTATTTTCAATTCTATTGTATTCGGTGAAATAATCATTGTAATCGTCGCATTTAACCATCAATGGAAGTTTCAAAGGTCACTATTTTTTATTTATGGCCTTTGAAAGTGTTTTATGATGGTTCAATAGGTGTTAAATAAAATTACTTACGTTGAATCTTGGAGGGAATAAATTTTATCGATTCTTCTATTGTTTCTCACTCCACATCATTTATGAAGTGGTCTCTCAGCTTGAAGAAAACATTACAGAATTCATTCAGGAACATAAAAATCAGTCGCTGAAAATAAGAAAACATCTTATATTGAATAATAATTTCTTTAAAATAATTATGATTTGTATACAAAAATGCAAAATAAATTATTACTTCGTATTGCGATTGTAAAAAAAAAAAAAAAAAAAAAAATAACT
>JABFQA010002063.1:0-12039 GCA_022817065.1 Probaryconus sp. ZL-2020 | reverse complement strand
AAACTAAAAATTCGAATGGTGTGATTATTACAAAAGTATTCGCTAAAACTCATTGTGAATGATTTCCTTGAATGAATTATTGTACTTTGCTTTTCATGAGCATTATAAATGCGCGTTGGAACAGACTCACTCTCAAAAAGAACTCAACGAAAAAGTGAAAAGAAAGTAACAAACGAGTATTATCAATGTATAATATATTTTATATATATTTCTATATATTTCTATATTTGTGTTCTGTCCTTAAAAATACATAGGGCGATGAGAGAAAACAAGGATCGGTAATGAACTTAGCTTAGCGACAATTTTGGAATAAATTAATGCTCGGCAGCGAGCCACGCTAAATTCTAGCGCTTCGCAATCTCTGCTACCTCTTTCTTCCTCCACTTCCTAAAAACTTAATTTAATAAATAATCGATTAAATTAGATTACATTACTAGTTACTGTATGCGATAATAATGAATGATAATATATTAATGTCATTAATGCTTCTTATAATACTCCCGAGTGCGGGTTTAAATGGCCGCGACTCACTCGGCCTGCGTCTCACTTTATAGTCGTACCCCGGACCCCCCGCGAGGGACCCGTGCGAATATATTCTTTAATCAACGTTATTCTAGCTGATATCGATTACATCGTCTAAACAGAAACTTAAAAAAAAAAGACAAGTGAAAACATGCTTAAAAGGGACTGGTTGCGTTATTTGCAAACTTTTGGTACCACTCATTTATTTTGCAGGCAGTTTCAAAAGATCGGATCTGAAATGATAGACAACGAATGGCATCGAAAATTTGCTAATAATTCATACAATTCCTAATACTAAATCACCTAAAACAATAAATAAATAGAATTTCAACTACACGATTCCTGGCACGTGTCGTTTATCTCGTATACATGCTACAAATAATAGTGATACAAGACTTTTTTCATACATATTTATAATATTTATATATGCGCAATTATATTGTTGTTTAAAAAAAGAAATGATTTACTTTGAAACAACAAAAAAAAACAAAAAAAAAAAAAAAAACGTAAAACATCTAATATATACAAATTTCAACACGATTAACAAAACATCGGAATTGATTTACTTTCTTACTGAAAATTAAAAAAATCTAGACAGTTAATATAATATCGAAGATTTTACTGAGTGACATTCGCGTTGACGCGCTTTGGCCGTTACTGGTGATTATGAGTGTTAGAAGAGAAAAAAAAATGCTTTGTACTCAGTCGCCTCGGAGCGAGTGGTTAGTATTTTGTATTTAAGCATAGTGTGTTCATATAGCTAGTGCAAAAGGGAAGAGGGTTGTATTACAAATAAATACGACATAGGATAAGCGCAATGTACAAGAACTAAAATAAGCTAGATTTAGTTTTAATTAATTAATTTGAGATCATTTCCATGTCGTTTTCCATTTCCTTTCGACTGTCCTTTATCTTTCCATTTTTTTTTTTTTTTTTGAGCTGTGTCTTGAAATGAATAGTAATTAGATTTTGGCCGTTGGGATCTTGACGAAAATATTTGCATCGAGCACGAAAGTGTCAGTAAAAAGAATTCTCCTTTTTTCTTAACAAGATATCTACATTCAAAATAAATTAAAGTTCGTAATACTAGCCTTTTTTTTTTTTATCTTTTGACTTTTTTTTTTCTGATTGCTCTTTTCCTAAAAACTCATTTGCCCTAAGTTCGGTTCCTTAAAAATAAAATAATTTTGCTCCTACTAAATTAAAATAAATTAACTAAAAATAAAAATCGTCACGACCTAAACCAAGAGCAGATCAACACGAAATATATTAAATTTTGAATAAATTATACAACACTCGTCTATATGAAAGACTACAAATTGGATAAAATGAAAATATTTTCTAAACACAAGACTGTGCATTTGAATCTACATAAAGACCTATGAGACATTTGAAGAGTATTTCAAGTAATAAGTTAATTAAATAAAATTAAGAAAAATAAAATAAAGTTATTACTAGAGTATCATGTACAATTCTTATAAATAACAGTATTAATTTTTGTTTGAAAATAACACTTCTTGTGTAAAATATCTAGTAACTCTATGATGCTTCACTATAGACTTACTATAGACCTTATGTATATATAAAAATTACTGAAAATGTCTTAAATGGTCTCACGCGAAATTCTCGTTATTGTCACTTTCGCGTCTGCAACTTGGTTCAAGATTCCTCGTCGCGAATACTTACAATACAGTAAAATCACGAGAATAATAATAACGTAGTAAAACCGAAGTTTCACGCAGCCGGCTGTTTATGACCTGGTCATCGACTAGCTAATAAGATTACAGCACTACCAACACGAAATTTCACGTGAAACATTATGTAAAGTGTACAGTTAATACAATTTTCTTTAAAATCTATCAAGTCTTTGCACGATAAAATGAGAATCGGGTCAGTTCGAGTTCTCACGCAACTCACCTTGGCGCAGGACTATTCATTCGCGAAAGATTTCGAATAATTGGAATGATGATTCAAATAATACTTGAGGTTTGGCCTTAATTTGGCCTTGCCAAATGAATAGTCCTCGCGGAATAGCCTCGATTTGACTTTTTTTATTTCAGCGAACTTCAAATATGACACCATCTGCGGAGCGATTTCAATGCTTTTCAAGAATCCAGTAATCATGGAAAGAAATCCTTTGACGAACAGGTAATTCGCGTCATCTTTAATATCTTTCAACGTTCATCTTAAGTGAAACTGATGAAGTTAAAATATGATCAACAGTACCTTTTGTACTATGTAACTTATTTAAAAGGTTTCGTCCAAGGATCTTGAATAAAAATAAGAAGAGACAATAAAATCTCTATGAACCATCAGATGGTGCCAAGCGTTCAACTGTGCATTGTACCTTGATTGATCGACATCATTCACGCTTCGCCCACATTCACGCGTCGACTTATTGCTCCGTACTTGGCGTATAGTAGTACGTTACAAAAGGAAGATCAGCCGCGACTTTGCACCTGACCGTCGCGTTCCAATTTGGAACGCACGTAAAAAATGGCAGTGCAACATTGCGAAGTTTATGGCTCCGAGTTTTGTCGGGATTTTCCGACCTTCGAGTGTCACGTTTCCGCGAGATTGTCTCGCTTCGGTGTTACTCATCCGGTAGCACCACCCTCTTGATAAGAACCCGTTATCATGCACGGATGCATGGGAAACAGGGTGGTCCAGGTCATTGTCGTGTAGGTGGGCGACCTCATCATGAATTGCGAGCTCGGGATGGTTGGGGACGACTGGTTACTGTTGGTGGTACTGTTGTTTTTGATCTCGGAGGGTGCCGAGCTCACGATGGGACTAGATGGGGACCAGGAAGTCGTGGATTGAGCAGTGGTCGTGGAACTGGAACTGGTGGTGGTTGTGGCGGTGGTGGTGATCCCCAATTTTCGACGACGCATTTTCTCCTCCCATTCTTCCAGGCCATGTTTCGGTCTGTTCAAGTTTCGATGCTGATAGAAGACCAGACTGATCCTAGTTGGATTCATGCGATTTGGTTTCTTCAAGGCGGTGGTTGAATGCATTTCGTGCTTGGCGCATTCGAAGAGGACACTTCCGTGGCCTAGAGCTATTGACACACCACCCATCTGTGGATCTTTGAAACACTCCTCGTTGTCCGAGTAGTCAGCGACTTCTCCAATAGGTTCTGCTTTTGGTGGACCTTCGGGAACTGGAATTTTTTGAAACATATATATAATTTCATTAATTTTTGATTGATGATTGCAATAGAAGAATTAAGTGTCATTGTGAGAATGGTTGTAACTTTAGAAATTTGTAATAAGATAATGGACATTATATAATGAAACATGATCTTAACTTAATTCAACTGAACTGCGAAATTGTACAATCATCAATTTGAATTGTTAATAGGATTAATAATTTTACAACACAATTGTGTCATTTTACAATTATATTCTGGAACACAATGACACTTAGCTCATTTCAGCCAAATTACGCAGTTATCTATAATGATAGACAACGCATCATTTGAAACGTATTAAGATTCCATTACAATAACACATGTTGAATACAATTCACTAACACAATAAGTATTATTAATCTTTTTTACAAAATTTATGACTGGTCATATAAAATACATAAAGAATTTTTACAAAACTTTTACTTACCCAAATTTGGTATGTATGGCGGTGGGGGATTTTGACCGTAAATATCCCAATGTGGCCAGGAAGGATTGAGAGACTGAAAGGAAGTCGGTCCACCTTGGTACGGATATTGCACAGCTGGAACGTTTTCTCTCTTAGCTTGTGGGTACAATTGAGTTGGATATTCAGAATTTTGAATGTAGTTGTAATTGTAATTCTCTAAAGTGTTCCCACAATTTCTATCGAAAACCGTATAAGGTGGGTAACTGTATTGCGGGAATCCAGGGTGTCTTAAGTTTGGTACCCCAATAACTGGCGCTTCTTGTTTTATTTCGGGACCACTGTCTTCCACACTTCTGTGCGTCTGTGATTGTTGATTGGTGTAAACATTTTTGATACTACCTAAGTTCGCGTCATTGAAGGCACTGGATTTATTCGTCGGGTCCTGCGGCTTTAAGAACGTCTTGGGAAAGGCGTTCAAAAACGTTCCCGTTTCTGTTGGAGAATTTTGATTAGGCGTGGTCCGCGACGGTGGTATTCCACGAGGAATCCTGAACGGAGATGGTTCCCCAGGGTTAACAGAAGTTCTCATCGGCAAAGCACTGGGGTTCTGTTCCCTGACTTCCGGTCCCCAATGGTTCCAATTTTGTTCTACTTGCGATCCGTTATTGTAACACTTTGGAATATTGTTATTTTGTTGGTGGAGGTTTTGGTGATGAAAATTGGGAAGACTGTGGGACCTATTTACGGTATTTTCCATATTGGAAGCTGGTGGCAGTTCGTTTTGATAACTATGGTTCGATTCCATGTTCATGGCTGGTCTGTTTGAAACTTTTGGAAAACATCTGTAATGGAAAGATTCATTATGATTCAGTTATATTAAATAATTATAATCATTACGAATTTTGCAATGAAAAAACATACCTTTGATTTGGATTTATTGGGTAAGCCTGATCCGTCTGATGAGGAGGTGGAGCATACTGATGATGATGGATCTGGGGATGAACATTGGCCTTGTTTAACTGTTGATTATAGTATCCAGCTCGTGGTGAGGCCGAATTGGGTCTACTATCTACTGGGTGGTGTTGATTCGGCACTGGAGAAGGAAGATTATAACTTTCATACCCCGTACTTCCTGGGGACATGGAATAAACCCTTGAGGATGAATTAGAGAGCGTACTCCGTGGGGAAACAGAGTGTGCTCTTGGTGATTGAGCATATCCTCGAAGAGATTCGGAAGTGGAATTCGTATGGTTTCTAGAACCGGGTCTTTGATCGTCTTGCGATGCCGAACTTCTCGGTCGTGTTTCATCAAGGCTCGTACTATCTGGATCAACTCTATTATCTCGATCCAAATGGCCGTAAGGATACTCAGGCCAAGGATGTAACCAGTTTCCTTTACGTTGATCCATCCATTCGTTACGATTCCACTGTTGTTCGCCCTGAAAAGCCCAACCTTGATACATTGACACTGGACTATCTAACACTGTTGAAGAAACTTGGGAACTTTGAAGTTGGGCGTCCATATTATCGAACATTGATGCCATATCTAAAGATAATTGATGGTCTCGCATTGGTCCAGTTTTGGGTGGTTCTTGTTGGATTTTATGATCAGAATTTTTATCAGAGTTTTTGTCCTTTTTATTGTTTACTGCATCGGAATCTTCTTCTTTTCTTTTTTTCCCGTGACGTCTGCATGGCGTTAAAGGAACTGAACGAACTCGAACTTCACATGGGAATCTAAAAACATAAACATAAATGATTGTAGTAAATAAATTTGTTGAATAATTATTTATAAGTTATTAAATACAGAAATACATACTTTTTTAAACATTCAATAGCACCACTTCGTATTTTTTCTTGTTGACCCTCTTTCGAATTAAATTCATCAGTTTCGTCTATGATATATAACGGAAGAACATGCAATTGTTCATCATCAGGTTTCGAAAGTGAACGATGTTTTGTTAAAGTCACTACCTGTAAATCAAATAAAAAAGTATTATGGACGGTCTTGGGATAAATACATTTCAATAACAAATGAAATCCTTAAAGACTTACCACTGTACAACCATTGTTCATGTTGTGTAAATCTCTGTGAGAATGAGCGCAAAAATCTAAACACGCTGTAACGCCGGAAAATGGTCTTCCGGGCTTAAAGCCGAGACGACATTCGCTGGCTTCTCTTTCGAATTGCGTTTGATTGTGAAAGGCTTCTGGTGCGATGCTTAGGTACAGCGGTGATAACAACGTTGCTAAGACGTGCATCCTTTCTTCAACTTCTTGTTCCTATATAAAATAAATCTCTAATTACTTATTTTATTTTACATTTTAATTGATTTCTTTTAAGATTAAAAATAAAGGTAACTCATATAATATTTAGACAATTGAAATAAAATTTTTGTACTCACCTCAGATTTAACAGACAATCGAAATTTTCGTACAGTTTTGCTTCTTGCATATTTGCAACCGTTATAATACATAGACCATGAACATCCGAAAGAGTAACTGGCACCACTCGTGTCTGGATCAAGACCCTGACAAGCACATGTTCGAGGATCGTTGGTACCACATCTTCTCGTTGTTGGAAGACCAAATTTGTTCAATTTTCGAGTCAACAGAGAGTAAATACGATCTGCTTCGTGAGTTGGAACTCCTTCCCAAGCTACTACTGCTACTACTATCCAAGCTGTTGAACACTTATGTCCTTGACGATGTTTAACTATGGCCAATATTTTTTCATCTGATCCAGATCGACGCAAAATCTATATTGTAAGTAAATTTATGATTACAAGAAATCTTTTACTGTCAAGTAAATCAAGTATAAGTTAGTTAAATACAATAAAAAAAAAAACTTACCCATTTTGCCAGTGGACAACCTTGAGTTGTTTTTCCTTCTTTTCCAGTATAAATCACTTTTTCTAGTCGTATAGCTTTTCCTTTTAGTCCAATTCGTTCTTCAAGGTCATTACGAAGATCAGAAAGACTTGCAGCCGCTCCTAAGTGAGTATAATATGATCCAGGCTCTGGTGGACCTAAGCATAAGAAACAATTGTTTAAAACTGCACTGCAAAAAGAATTCTTACAAAAAATTTTAGTTACTTACATTTGTCAGATGGAAAACATTCACATTCAGGTACTTCCGTTCTCATATTGTTCTTCAATTTTTCAAGATGTTCTTGCAATTTTCCAGGTACTGGAGCACAAGTTGCTGGAGTAGCAGGATTTGCTTTTGGATCACTGGATTCACTGGTTTTAGTGTCGTTAGATTTTTCTGATTCTTCTAACACTTCGTCCTTGGTTTGTAAACCCTGGCAACATCCTTCTCGTATATGCTCTTCACTTGGTTGTTCGGTTCCATCTTTATGACAACACCAAGGGCCAGGGACAGGAGACACTTTTACTGCACATCCATCGCCTTTAAACAAATAGTCCGAAGTCTCATAATCCTTTTGATCAGGTTCGATTTTCACGTCTTTCTCATAATCCTCATTTGTCCTCAGATTGTTCGATAAATTCGCATCTTCCATTGCTTGACAACGATAACCGCATTCTTCTTTGATCACCTGGTTCGAGTTGTACTTCACTTCTGAATGTTCAGTAGATTCCAAGTTCTGTTGTTTCTCTTTTGATAAAGTTTCCTCGGTCTCAGAAGACTTCTCGTCAACAGGTTTGTCAAAACTTGGATGTTTGTTCCTGTCAGCCGTTTCCTGTTGTTCTTCATTGTCGAATTCTGTTTTCTCGTCTTGCATGTAGTTATTCGCAATATTAATTCCGGTATTGACGACCTTACCAATGGTGTTGATCGGTGTCATTTGGTTACTGTTTCCGCCTCCCGTCCATTCCCATAAGCCACCACCTTCGGGCAACGTTTCTACCCGAGGGTGGTGGCTATGCAATAAAAAATTACCGGTCATGGATTCGTTGGATTGAGGCATGTTCATCGCGTATTGTTGTTCCGGTCTCTTTTCTTGTTGTTGTTGCTGCTGTGCTTTATCATTCCCCTCGTGTGATTCTCTTAATCGATCGTCCCCCGAGAAATCGCCATTGGAATTTCCAGCATTACTAGCATGCTGCGCCATTTGGTGGTGAACGTGATGTTGCTGCTGTTGCTGTTTATTAAGAATCATCGTCTTTAATCTGCTATTAAGATTTACGCGATTCTGTTGCTGATATAAACCTTGCTCTTGAGATTCCTGATTGTCTGTGTACCCATTCTGTTTATTATTATCAAGACTTTGTTGTTGCTGCTGCTGCTGTTGTTGTTGCTGCCACATGATTCGTTCTCCGGAATTCTGTATCTCCTGTTTTGAGCTCTGCTGAACCCAGTTGGACTGATTCTCCGTGGTGGAACTTGGTGACCAATTTACCTGCACGTCCATCTTGTTATCCTGACCGGACTGGTTCTGCCAGGATGTAGACTGATGAGCAGGCGTTCGTCTTGGGCTGGGTTGAGAATCGACCCACTGTTGTTGCTGTTGTTGCTGACTGCTGTCGCTCTTCATGCTGCTGGGTGACCAATTCGGTTGACTAGTTGGCGTATCCGGCCAGGATATCTGGTTTGACTGGTTGCTCTGTTCGTGTTTCTGATGCTGCCATTGCTGCTGTTGACTGGACGGCGTCAATCTGTGCTGCTGTTGTTGCTGGCCCTGCATCTCCACGTTGCCTTGCTGCCAATTGTGTTGATTCGAGGACGTCATTCGTGGGTTCTGGTGGTCAGGCAGCTTCGGGGAATGCTGCGGCCATGATTGTTGAGCGGACGGGTTTTGAGCATCTCTCATGTTTGTACTTTGTTGCTGCCAGTTGCCTTGGTTCTGCGACTGTTGCTGTTCGCCACCGTCAGACCATTGCTGAGCGCCTGGCTCTGCCTTTATTTGCTGCTGTTGCTCTGACCATGCAATGTTCGTAGACGGATTGCTGATCTTCGCGTTGGTGTTAGTTTCTGTCCAGATATGGTGCTGGTTGGCGTCCGAGACCGCTTGTTGTCGCTGCAACTGTTGTTGCTGCTGCTGATTAAGTTGCGACTGCCATTGGTTTTGCTGATGTTGCTGTTGTTGACCCATTTCCACGTAGCCTGGATATCCGTTAGAGCTGTGTAAACTCTGCTGGGCCGGTTGAAGTGGATACCCAGGCATCTCGTTTCCCGACACATTGTTCGCGGCAATCGCGGCGAAGCCTTTGACTTGCGTGTCGTTTGCCGTCGGAGGTGGCGCAGATTGAGGTGCCTGTGGTTGAGCTTGCGGTTGTTGCTGTTGCTGCTGTTGACTATCTAAGTGCACAGAGCTGCTTCGACTGGTGGGCGTCGTTGATGGTGGCGGAGCCATCGTTACGTCCTAAAAAAAAAAAAAAAAGAATCACTAAAATCAAAAGTGTGTTCCAAAATATAGCAAACCATTCGGTGGATCATCAATAAAGGATGTTATATATTTGTAAGTATAGTTATCACCTGTTGTTGGTAGCCATTGACATATTCCTGCCTTTCGTAAGTAACTGATTGTCCCGGCGTAACTGCGGGTTCCATGAATTGGCCGTTCAATGGCCTTTGCGTGGTCGTGACTGCAGTTTGGGGTGGGACCGGTGCTAAAGGCGAGGGTTGTCCCGCGATCGCGTATTGTCCCGTTGTTCCAGCGCGTTGGAACGCAGATTGATCCGTCGCTATGAAAGCTTGTTGCTGATAGGAAACTGAAAGACAGGATAATTCATTTTGAGTAAAGCAAATGAAGACACGCATAGACTTAGTGGAAGTATGTTGACGGCAATTAAATTACCTGCAGGTTGTGGGTGGTACGGCGTGGCCGCGCTATACTGTGTGTGGTATCTTAACTCTTCGAGCTGGTTTGGTGCAGGAAGTTGTTGAACAAACTGTTGAGGTGGCCATGCTCCGGGCGTTGGAACAGTTTCCACTGTAATTGTTCCTACCGGACCAACTCCTTGATGCCAAACGGTGTTTCCGAAACCACCGGCTGGCCGGAATCCTGTGCCAGTGTCACCGTAAAATGACATCACCGGCGACTGTAAAACAGAAAAATTTCATATTTCTTTTTTGAAACTAAAAGAAAATAAAAAGACAAATTAAAACTAAATTCCATTAAGAGAAAAAGAGAGACGAAGGAAACTAAGTATCGATCAATTCCATCCAGTCTACCAGAATGAGAGACACTTGTACCATTCGAAATAATATTTTTCCTCCGTCGAATCTTGTCGAACGGAGTAATTTATTGTTCAAACTTTTCTCTTCGCTTTTAAATAGAGGCAGCAAAAAATGGAATAATGTAAAAATACATTTTTCATTGTTGTGTTATGCTCCTCCCTGACGTTCACGATATTTAGCTAGGACATATTTGGGGATGAATTTAGTTGTATTTATTTAAACAAAGTCTGGATGTAGTTTTATTTATTTTTCATTTTTTTTGCCTATACTCTTTTGATGGAGTACCGGAGCTTTGCAATGTACTAGGAAAAGGAATCGAGGGTGATGGCAGAAGGAGGTAGGAGGCAAAATGAGGATAAAACAACGGGCAAGGAGACGACACAGGCGCGGAAAATAGAAGAGAATCGAAGAGAGAAAGAGCCGGCAACCTCGCAGAGAGAACCTGCTACAAAACGCACTGCAAAACGAGAACCACGCCTTGAGATTCATTGTAAAAGAGAACCGAAGTAGTTAGTGTCGATATGTTTTTCGTTTTTTTTTTTTTTAATCTACGTACGTTGGATGCAATTTACATCAAATTTCAACAGCATTATGACTGATATAAAGATTACCGTCCAATTTAAGACTTTAGAAAAATAAATCCAAATTGTTCATTTATTCCATTAAAGTCTCATTAAACAAATTATACCCAGTTAGGAATGTAAATCTTTTGTTTGCCGAAATTATCGAAGAGATGATTTTGATTGAAGGTTCGACGTTTACTGTTGTGTGAGGAAAATTATAGTAAATTTTGTCGCCATACTCTTTTTGTCATTTAACTGTTTTTTTACGAGGTTGTTCCAAAGTATGTTTCAATTAAACGATATTGAGTTACGAAGGTAATCTTAGTGTCTTGTTGTTTCGTAGAAGGTAACCGAGACGACAACGAACTATATTCGTCGAATGCCTTAATCAGTATTTTACGACAATGGATAAAAATGTTTTATTTTGTTGCCGTTAAAGTTCTGTAATTAAAATAATACTGGAAACTTGTGAGACGATATTACTCATAAAATAAAAGTGTTCCTATTTAACGCCTGGAACTTTTATTAATATATCAACATGTAGGAATATATTTCCTTTTATTCTTACCTACCTTAATTTATGACCTCGATGTATCTTATTCGTGGTTTTTTAATTAAAATCGTATCTCTCACATTAATTGGAAAAAGTGTGATTTAGATGGTGAACTATTAGTTGGCGATTATTTCATAAAGAATGGTATCTCTCGAGACATGTTACACAATGATTTTTACCGCAATAAATAAAACATCAGGATTTCATAAAGCAACGTAATTTTGCTTTATACAAGTTACATTACATTCAGTAAAAATATCATTTTCTAACGAATGGTTTGATATAAAACTTTTATTTCCATGCGCGAAAATATCTGTAGTTTTTTCATTGGAGAATATGTATATTACATTTATTAAATAAAACGATGCTCTTTATTTTATTGTTTGCAGATATTGAAATTGAACTTTCAGAAATGACTGACTTTTTATAGATTCACTCTCATATTAATGTTAATATGTTTTATTTAAAAAAAATATCTACCTTCATTTCTCCATCTAAAATAATAATAATGACGTCCGTTCAATTATTCAGTTCAATTTATTTCTGTTAAACATAATAATCATTATTTAAAAATAAGTCACATGAAACTTAATTGGAAACCTGCTTTGATCATATATATGTACGTTTTATTCATACTTTAATATGAATAAAACTTAT
>JABFQA010002062.1:0-12042 GCA_022817065.1 Probaryconus sp. ZL-2020 | reverse complement strand
TAATTAGCCCAATTGTAATAATAAAAAACACAATAATTTCGAGGAACAAAATAAATTTAACGGGGAAACGATTTTTAAACGATCAAAGTCATTTTACAACACGAATGTTTTTTAAAAAAATTCCTATCAATTCACATGCAACTGCGAAAAGTTCTGTGCCACATTCTAAGGCAAAAGCAAGTGAAAAATAAAGTAGTCATTTTTCAAACGAACACTTTGCCTTGAAAATAGAAAATTGCGTTTCTAGGATTAATGATCATTTTATGAAAATTTCTTCGAGTGAATAACCTACACCAAGAACAAGGATTAATGAATTCTGTGTGTGACTTCATTTTTATTTAAATGTGCCTAAACAAATTATTATTACACACCCATTTCGCGTGTAATGTAATTGGACTGTTTTTTTTTGTGTTTATTAAATTAAAAATACTAGTTTCTTTTTTTTATCAATGAATAAAATGAATAAATACATTTATTAGACCTACTGTAAGAATTATGTAACGACACCGTGAACGCACGATGCACAATGTCATAAATATTTTTTGTGCACATGAACTTAATGAAGCATTACATATCAATTTGATTGATTTGAATTATTTTTTTACGTTTTATAGTTCATAATGAATGCATAACTGTTCTATTTTATATAAAAATATAAAGAAGAAAAGTCATGTTGAAAAATATAATGTGATCGGTAAAATAAAAAAATTGACTTGGACACGTTACAGGAATTAACCTGTAACGTATCATCGCGAGTTAAAAGCGATACCAAACGTAAGCGACCTTTCCCTACTTTATAACGTATTGCGGCGTCACGCATCGGATCGAAATGAATAATAATTAAAGGGTTAAAGGGTCGTTTTCACTTTCTTCGGTGCAGTTCATGCACGTGCGTACTACGAACACAAATATGTAAAGGCGGCGGGTAGGTGACGCGAGCGGTTATCGACTCGCTTGAGCGAAGGACTCTCACTTTTATTAGTCTCCTTGAAGGAAGTCCCCCGGTCGACGTTCTGCTCTGCATCCGTGGGGAATTACAGTTAACTACGCAAGGACGGGCCAACGTCCTGTCCCGTAAGTCGCGCAATCGTTTACACGATAACACTCCGAACGTCAAATTTTTAATCATCCACGTAAGATTTTCATCGTTATTTTTATTTCAAGAAGTCAAACCGACGTTTTACTGATATTTTCAACGAGATCGAAAGGATTAAAAGATGCAATTTTTTTTTATCCACAAATTTTACACAACAATAACTTTTACGAATTCAGAAATACATTTTTTTCAATTTTTGCAAAACTGCACATTTTTTTTTTTTTCCTTATAAAATCTTTCTTTAATGAAGTGTTTTATTATGATCAAATTGGAAATGTATAAAAATGAGAAATAACTGCGAAACAAATGATTTCCTAAAAGTGCATAATTCTTTTACTCCTGTTATCCGTTAAATAAGATTATATCATCTTCCCTGGATGATAATAAGGATTAAAATCTCCGGTTCTTGAATTCTCGTTTAACGATGTGCATTTTATTATAATTTGCCAAAGATCGAAGTTCCCAACCTTTGGCAAAACGTGCGGGACGCGTTATGAAAAAAATGAGAAAGGAGAAGCCTCTGTTGAACAGAAACGCACACCAGATAACCTTCTGTCGAATTCGAAACCAGCTCGCTAATGTCAGGGACGAGCCAATTTTTTTTTGTCAAGACCGAGCACAGTCTGTGAAGTGCATCACTTAAAAGACTCATGACGAGGCCTTGGACTCGACAAAGTCGAATCTATAATTCACTTTGATTCGTGCATACAATTTTTGATCTCTATATCGACAATTAATATTCATTGTTTTGTATTTCAGGCATGTGCAAAAATTTCAAAATTGCACATGTTCTGAAATAATTACAAAATTGCTCAAATTATATAGAGGATAATTTTGTTAAAAATTTTTATGAACAGTAGTAATTGAATTTAAAATTTTTAGACGCGTTGAATTTCATGATGAATTTTGTCAACAATTGAAAAAAGTTACAACCGTATTTATAACTGAAAAGTTAACGATATGTTGTAATGTCAGTTAGTTAGAACAATGCATTGTGAATTGTAACTTTGTTTTACAATTGTTTCTCATCTTTTAATCGACATATGTGTGCATAAAGAAATGAAAACTATAAATAAATACTGTTGAATATTTCTGCGAAATGAATTTTTTTTTATTGCGATTAGCATATTCATGATATAGAAAAAAAAAAGAAGTGTGAAGGCCAATCAAAATCAACCAGGAAAAGTCAAACAAACATAGTGCAATTTAGCATTTACACGTGTCAGATGCGATCATCATTCATTTTTCAATCTCTGCAGGATTATTGTTGGTTACAAAATGAAAAAAAAAAACCGTGTAAACATATTGCTGGTTGCAAGAATAAAGAAAAATCTCATTTATTTCACATTTAAAACCATTGCCAATTAATTTTGTTATCGAAATGTTAATAATTTCTTGGAATAAATTCATCTAAAAACTTTGCCAGTCAATTTTTTGTTGCAATATAAATCAGATAGAAAAATTTGTACACGAAAGATGATAAATATTTTTAAAATGATTTTATTACAATTATTTTTCAATCGTGACATTTTATTTCGCAATTATTATTATTTTATTATTTTCGGCGCATTTTGAAATTGTTCTTAAATATGAAATAAATTTCATGTCTCATGAAACTGAACGTTATAGGAAAAGATTATCGAGTCTTTTGTAGAAAACGCGTAGTATGAAAACTTTGAGAAATTTAAAGTTTTGCATTTGATGCTCAATGCAAATATACAACGGCTAATAAATATTAATACAATCGATGTCTTAACCAGACGCGATAATCCACATTACGCCTTGAATTAACTCATGTCACGCTAATTGACCGGTATAATTAATTACAAGGCGCAAGAAATAATTCATGCACTAGCAATATTATTTAAGTACTCTTTTATTAGAGCAATTACTATCACATCGCGTAATCAGAATTGAATTAAAACCCAGTGTAATGCAAATTGTCACTTTTAACACAAACGCACACAGAGAGATGAACACAAAAAAAAAATATTGTTAATGGATAAAAAAATTCATAAATAAATAAACACATAAATTAACAGCTTTTTTGTTATGAGATAAATGTGCGTGCTTCGGTTGTCGGCAGGTCTTTTCTATTTTCGAATATTTATATTCACACTTTCACGATAAAACATTTGTTTTATATATTTCTACCAAATGTTACGTAAAATTAAAATTCATTTCTTCTTTTTTACGATACACTGTTATCCTGACGAAAAAAAATTTCCTAATTAAATGTGAATTAGGTTTTTCTTTTTCTTCGAAATAAATGAATGAAAAAGTAATCACGATTTCGAATAAAAATTTTAAATACTTCCTGTTCTCACTTACGAGTTCGAAAAAAGGTGGAATTTTCAACGAACGATCGTTCGCTGTCACTGAAAAAGAAGTCTCTGTTATCAGTTTAGAAAAAAAAGTGGCAAATTAATTTTTATATAAAAAAGGAAGAATATATGGGGGACCGGTTATTCGTTGGATTTGCAAATACCAACGACCTCCGACGAGGTCTGCAGCTAAGATGAAGACCTTAACGCAGCTTGCAACTTGGATACACGTGCCTGGATCGCTGGCACGTCAGACATTCATGTCATTTGGTTCAAGGGACGACCTCGCTGCGAGGACTGCAGGAATCAATGCCGCGTTTCAGATTAACTAAAAACACGTTATCAATTTGGCAGAGACCATTCGCACCGGGTCCCATCCTCTCGCGACATCAAAAAAACCCAACATTTACTCGTAACACTGATTCTCAATTCTCAAAAGAAGACATCATTATAAGTAAATCGAGAATAAAATTGCAAAATTTGATTTGAGATAAGATATAATCTGCAATAAAATTGACAGTAACTTTAGGAGTACAAATTTGTACTTACGTCTATTTTAAACGACCTCCCTCGTTACAGTCAACATAAAGTTCTCAGCTTGCAAGGTTTATATCCTTTAAACTCCGACGTAGAAACGATGAAATAAAGTTAGAATGATGTAGTGGACTGGAAATTATGAAACTTGTAAAAAAATGCATTACTGAATTGAGGTTTACTATTGACCTTCGGTGACAATCAGGAAACGATTTATAATTAACTAAGAATCTCACAACCGAAGAAAATATATAATGCCATTACGAATTAACAATTTATATTGAAATTTTGAAAATATGTTTATAATATATATTTTAAAAAAAGATTATAAAATTTTCTTACGATTGAAATTATTAATAAAATAAAATTGTCTAAATGAAAAATATTTGCTCACGGTTTTTTCTCCTTTTAGTAGCTCTGTACCTCTGCCTCCGTCGAAGGGAAACTTAATAATGAATCATTTTTTCGAAAACTCTTTCATTTTGTATAATAACACAAACAGGTCAGGTATAAAATATAATTAGAAAAGTGTTTTGAATAACGATCAAAGCAAAACAAACAGGCAATAAAAGAAGATGAAATATAAATACGAAATACAATCGAATATAAACTTTTTCGATTTTCTTTTTATATGTATTTATATAATCCGTAAATATTTTTTTTCCAACACACGAATATCGTGTGATCGAAAAACAAAAAAAAAAAAATTTTTTTTCTGAAACCTCAATAAAAGTTTTCCCAAATTTGACGACCGTTTGGGATAAGGGATCAAGAAATAAATCGATCTCGTCATTGTTACTATTTTCTGTCGATTACAGTGATTACGAACCGAGTCACTTATCATAAGTAATAATCGACGTCGTCTTCAATGTCCTTATTAATTTCTCGATATAGTCTCGATATGCGCATTCCAAGCTTATCGACTCCGCGAGTAGGTGCGGAGAGATTATTGTTTATTCATTCGAGGATTATCCTTCAAAGAGTTCAGTGGCTTCGCCTACTTACGGGGACGTTGGTAATTCTTTCGCGTTTTTCCACAAGCCTGTTTCTCTTTTTCTTTTCTGTCGTGTGCTGAACATTTTTCTCGCTACCTCCGTCCCGCTGGATTCGTCCCTCTCTCTTTCTCTCTCTCTCTCTCTCTTTCTCTCTCTCTCTCTGTTTCTCTGTTTCTGTTCTTCCCCTCCCCGCCCCCCTCGCCGACGATTTTCCAATCGTTTTTCATTCGAAGAAAAATTCATCATTGCTCATGTTTCCATGTTTACAGACACACACTGTGTATTAATTTGCATGCCTCGGGAAAAATCGCGCCGACACCAACAGCATTTCGTTTTATTCCCAACACAAAAAAGGTGGAAAGTTTTTCCGGAAAATATGCCGTTCCCCCGGCATTTATTGCACGCCACTTATCCTCGTCGGTTTTACGACGCCCATATTCATAAACGTATTATGGCATACCGATTGATATTTCCAATTGAGTTATTGATACTTTTGTTTCTTCACGTGCGCGCATTGTAAATCGTGCGAATCAACAACAACCGTCTCTTTCACTTTATATAGGATAACGAATAACGCGCTTGTCACTCACTTGAGGAAATTCTCGGATTCGTTATATCATTCCGCCGCTGCTCATTTGCATTGTTCGAAGGTGCCGCTACTATTATCATTATCCCGCCACCTGGACATATGTTCAGTCACGCAAAAAATTCTCGTTATGGGAATATAATCACGGATTGGTTTTGTTGAATCACGCTGCTTGTTTCAACAAATCAGCTAATGAGCTGAGAAAACGAGTTTATTAGTTGCTGTGGCTTTGGAGGATGTTCGTTCGTTTTATGGAAACAGAGAGAATTTTTTTACCATTTTTGTGCAACCGTTTCGTTCGACAATAATTCGTATCCTCGTCGAGACGAAAGCTCTCATTTTCCTTATGAATATTGTTCGTTTGATATTGTTTCATAAATGTTAATGAATTGTCGTCATTTTTTTTTTTTTTTTTTGTTATTATCAATCAATGAACCAAAATATCGAGTATATTTCCCGGTCGTTAACTGAATGAATTACAAGTTCAATTGCTTGATATGTCATAATTTCAGTCGGTACCTGGATTTTATAAAAGTAAAAAAGATTATCTGTTAACGCTGTTTCAAATCCATTAATGCAAATAAACCATTTATATCAGATACTATAATTGAATTTACTTTTTAAGAATATTGCGTTTTTCCATTACGTCAGGTCTGATTTGTGCCGAAGGTGATTTATGGAGGGATCAAAGAAAATTTGTTGCCAGATGTTTAAAAAATTTTGGAATGACCAAATTTCAATCTGATAAGCGCGACAAAATGGAAGCTAAATTTATGGAAACCGTAAACGAATGTCTCGACGTAAGAAGTGAAATTATTACAATTATTATTAAAACCTAATTAAAGTATATTTTATAAGAAATATAAATTATTCACAAAATTACTCACAGAAATTACGTAAAAAATCTGTCGATGGAGAATTTGATCCAACAGACACTATTCATCACTGTATGGGTTCTGCAATAAACGAACTTGTCTTTGGAAAGAAGTTTGAAGAAAACGATCCAATTTGGAAAATGCTACGACACCTGCAAGAAGAGGGCGTTAAATTGATTGGCGTTTCAGGAGTCTTAAATTTCCTTCCATTTTTAAGGTAGAAACACGTGTTACACATTTTAAAATGTATTTAGCCTGACAAGTTAATATTTATATTTTTAATGACGAATTCATAATCTTAGGTTACTGCCACAATTCAAAACAACTTTATCCTGGATATTAGATGGCCAAAAGAAGTCTCATGATCTTTACAGACAATGGATTGAAGAACACAATAAGAATCCAATGAACAACGACAGCTTCCTTGCATCGTTCAACGAAGAATTGTTGAAAGCAGAGCCCAACAGTTTCTTTAAAGTGCCTCAATTTTATTATTTATTGGCTGATGTTTATGGAGCTGGTTCAGACACAACCATTGCGACACTTCGATGGTTTTTATTGATGATGGCATCTCACCCTGAAGAACAAGTGAATATCATTTTAAAATTGTTGTACAAATTGTAAAAAAGTTGATTTGAAATTGTTGTTAATTCGTTAATGTTATTCGTGTGCAGAAAAAAATTCACGAAGAAATGAATGTAATTTTGGGGAATAAAGGCCCCAATTTGGAGGACCGGTTATCTTTGACCAGACTGGAAGCAGCGATTTGCGAAACACAACGCATAAGAAGTGTAGTTCCCCTCGGTCTTCCGCACGGAACAATGCAGGTTACTAAATTAACCGCGATTCCAAAGATCACGCGTCTAAATTTAATCGACGAATCGCAAAAATATTTTTAGCGATAACAACAACAGGATAATCCTGACCATCAATCAAACCAGTTTATCGTTAAATATTTCAATTCAAATACATATTCATGCGGCGCACGTAATCGTATTTAAAAATAAAAATTCCAATATCTTACAAAGGCTCTATAGGCTCGATAATGACAATGACATTTGGGTTTATAATTTTTCCAAATTTTGAAGTTAAAGTATTATTTGGTATAATGTGAAATTTTGACCTGAACAGTGATCTCAATTAATTTTTTAGAATACCAAAATTGGACCGTACGAGGTACCGAAAGGATCGATGATTGTGCCTTTACAATGGGCCATTCATATGGACCCCACTTATTGGCATAAGCCCGAAACATTTAAACCAGATCGATTTTTGGGAGAGGATGGACATATTACAAAATCAGAGGCTTTCATGCCTTTTCAAACCGGTATTTAATCTTTTTTGTTCCGAATATTTTATTTTTTATTAATTCACGATCATAAAAAAAAGTATTGATAATAATTTTTAAAATTTTCTCAAAAAAAAAAAAAAACAGGTAAACGAATGTGTGTCGGAGAGGAAATGGCAAAAATAGTTCTATATCTTTACGCCAGTAACATTTTGCACAAATTCAAAATATCTCTTCCGCAAGATCAGCCCGCGGATTTGGAAGGAATCAGCGGCATTACGTTAATCCCGAAACCACACCGACTGATCTTCACGCCCAGATTTTAATCGCCGCAATCTTATCAACGAGAAAGTGCATACTTCATTATCAGCATTGTCATCGGTACGTTCCACGCAACCGTTCAACCCGTCGTTCAATCTCTCAGACTATCTCAGATTTCATATACGTAAGAAAAAGAAAAACGACAAACCATTTCACAATAAACTTATCACAATGAGACTGAAACAATCATCAAAGCCATACTATCAAATATTTGTATTAATAAAGAAAAAAATTATAAATTCATTCGGTTGTTATCATTGCAAAAATGTTCCTTCGTCCTTTGTCTACTGACATTTTCAAAATTTTCAGAAAAATTATTTCAATCAGAAAATACATTTTCTTACAATTACCACACTGAGAAAAAAGAAATAGTAAAAATTACTGTTTTTCTCAGTAGTTTGAGAATATTGATGAAAAATAGTGACTAATTACTGTTATTTACATTACTAATTACATTACTAATTAATGTTCTCAAAATACTTAGAAAAAAGTAATTTTTACTCTTTCTTTTTTCACAGTGCAACCAAAACAATGACTTCTTATGAATAAAATTCGCTTAAATGAATGAAATTATGCTTAATGGATAATTGATGTGCGTTTATAATAATTAATGTAACAATTAATGTTCAAAGTGTGAGATTGGCGTGTCACCAACGCGTTCGCGGTTTTGCGACGTAGCGTCACGCTCGGGCGCTTGTCATTGACAGCTCGCTGCGAAAAGAATGAACAACATTGTTCCTCGATTAGGTTCTTTGAAGCTCGATCGGGATTGCGTCATCGTCAGCATATTTTCACTTCTGCCTATAAATCGAACCGGGAATGCTAATCGCTCGTGTTTCTGTTCCCTGCGACTAAACGCTTTTGCGCGCAAACAAGAAAACGCGCATTTTTTTTTTTCATACGCAGCAACGGGGTTTACCGGTGTTTTCCCGTTTCAGCAATACGAAACTCAACGTCCACATTTACATTTCAAAGGTCGAGAGGAAGGCTGCTGGAATTTATGCAACATCGCTTATCGCTGTGTAAACAATAATAATAACAATTTTTTTAAACAATCATCAATGATTCTTCAATCAAATTTCTTTTAATGA
Organism: Probaryconus sp. ZL-2020; assembly: GCA_022817065.1. Classification (NCBI taxonomy): domain Eukaryota; kingdom Metazoa; phylum Arthropoda; class Insecta; order Hymenoptera; family Scelionidae; genus Probaryconus; species Probaryconus sp. ZL-2020. The sequence goes on along the minus strand of JABFQA010002062.1, from coordinate 2,932 downwards.
AATGGTTTCTATTTAGTTTTTCGGATATTTCTTTTTGTTTTTCAGGGCGTCGTTTGAAAAAAATGGAAATTTTGTTCTGCAATAATTATAACTGAAAACGTATATTTTAATATTTTTATAATATTTCACTGTAACTATTAGTACATAATTCCGAATGCAATTATCCATGAGTGTGCATATTTGCATGAATTGACACAATAATTTATGACTTGAACGCTTATTTAAAAATTGTCTTAAAAGGCATGCTCACGATTACGTTAATAATACATTTTGTTTAATAATTTTAAAACAAATACTACATGTTCTTTTTTTACTCTCTTTTGTTTTTAAAATGGGATGGGTATCAAGTTATTTAATTGCACTGATCGTTATAAAATTTAATCATTAATAACATACATTAATAGTAAATTTTAATAGCAATTTTCATGTATAAACATTTTTGAAGTCTGTTTGATAACTATGTAATTATATGTAATTACATTTTATGCGAAGGATAGAAAATTTCTTAAAGAATTTCAAACCAAGTTGAACCGAATCGACCAAAATTGAATCTAACGTGAGATATTGAATGGTAAAATAATTGAGAACGAAATGTATGCTAAAAAAAAGGCAGATGGCAAATATACTGAAGATAATTTATCAGAATCTCAAACTCTGATCACTTAATTAAAATTTTTGCATCCAACTAATCCGCGATTACTTTAAATCATTGTCGATCGCGGAGATCGATAAAAAATTGTCAGAATAATTTAAAGCGAAAAGCAAATACGTTATCTTGAATTTTATTCAAGAACCTCGCAAATTTCTGAAATCCTGCACAACGGTCGTTGCACGTTGCACAATCAGCTCGATTCTTGCAATGTAACGGCCTTGGACCGGCGCTAATAGCACCGTTCACCGTCCTGCCGAAAACCCACCTTCTTTTTAAAAATATTAATGCCATGATCGTCAATAATTCCCGAAAGAAATCTCACTGCAATTCCCTCGAACTCGGCAAGTCTACAAAATTTCACGTGATTAACTTTTCGCCGAAACCAAACCCCTCACAAGAAAACAATAGAATCGATAAATCGTGAAAATTATTTATCAGGATTATATAAAAGGAACTGTTTTTCGATTCGCGTCACGTCGACGACAAAAAGTTAATGCCGAAAGATAACAATTTCAAAAATAAAAAAAAAAAAAGATAGAAATTGCTGCTTTTTTTTTTAAATATAGAAATACATTTACGTAGATGAAGAAAAAAAAATGAAATGTTCTGAAAATTTAAACAATTCCATTTAAACAATTTGGTAAATATCGACAGTCAATTAAAGGTGATTTAATTTGTGTTGAAAAAGGTAATGAACCGAATGAAAATGATAAGATAAATTATTAGAACATGCGAGCGATTGAAAAATTGCTCGCTTATTACGCTGGAAAATTGTTGCGTATTATGAAAGAATAGTTGAGCGGTCGCAAAAAAAGTGCGGCTCGCGTTGAAAGGGTTCGTAAGGGAGGCCAATGGTATCGTTTACTGGCGCGAGTTGGCAAAACATGACTCTTGGCTTTGCAATTAGAAAAACGTCGCGCTCATTTCCGCGGCTCGTCGTGTTTTATTGCCGATTATCGCAGGAAAAACACACCTTTATTATAAAATAAATGCCCTCGGCGAGCCGCCGAGCGCAAATCTTGCACAACGTGCGTGTGGTTCGGGGGCACTTCACAACTTTCGTGTCATTAACCCTAAGTGTCGCACACTTCAACGGCGATGTTTCATTAGAACTTGATGCCTGACGAGTTTCTCTCTCCCGTATTCAAATTTGCCATTGCTAGTTTGATCATTCTTGTTCCAACGATTCATGTCATTTGCGCAACTATTTCGAACACCTTTTTCGCCTTGCGACATACTTTCTAATTGTATTTGGGAAATCTACATCATAATTTAAAAAGAAATTGATAACCATTCAAGGGAATCCATGATTATAAATTACCAAAAATTAGCTTTATCATTTACTGAAAAAAAAAAAAAGAGAAAGAACAATATAACGGACAAAAGTATCATTTTTTTTTCTGACTAATCACAATTTTTAAGAAAATAGATTTTTAAAGCTATGAAAAAAAAAAGATAAATGAAACAGTTCCTTACCTGACTTGTTGCTGCGACTCATTTGTTAAATAATTAAAAAGAAATTCTTTGCATGATAATCACCAAATTCTAAACAAACAAAAAAATTAAATTGAAAACTTTAATTGAATTCTAATAAGAAATATATATTATTTAACTTTAAATGTTCAATGATAATAAGTTAAAAAAGTGTCAAAGAGTACCACCGAAAAATGCAAGAGTACATCTGCACAGACTGGAAGAGAAAGCTAGATCCAATAAGTCGGTTCACGTTCTTAGCCTTCGAGCAGTTTTCGAGGAACGAGAACGTCGTCTTCGATCGAAATCGAAGGCTGTCTTTGAAAAAAGAAAAAAAAAAAAAAGAGAGAAGGCGAAAAAGCGCATGCAAAATATCACGTTTCCAGGGATAAACATGACAGGACGAGAAAACGGATAAAGAACGTTCGTGCAAAATGTTTGTAACTTGTAAAAGTATTTTTATTGTTTTTTAAAAAATCATTAAATAATTTTTAAACACAGGAATCACGGTCGGTGAGCGAATGCAATATGGCTGCCGACATACAACGAAGCGATTCTCGGCAAAAAATAAACATTCAACATCACAGACTAGAAAATCTGAACCGGAGGTTCTAGCTGCTCGCAAAATCTTACACAAATCCGAACGTCGGGCATCGAGGGAAAGGGCTCAGCGTCAAACAGGAACAATCTTTTCCTCGACCAACGTTCATGCTCATACACACGCTCGCACTTTATACAAAACTACCCTTAACGGCTAACAGTAACATTAATTTTTTTTTATAAACAGCCTTTGACCCTCGCGTTGCG
>JABFQA010002061.1:0-12044 GCA_022817065.1 Probaryconus sp. ZL-2020 | reverse complement strand
TTTGCAACTTATTTTTAATCATTATGCAAATTATTATATTATAAAAATATATTGTATTATATAAGCAAGTACATTATTAATCAAAATATACTTACGTATGAGATGTCAATGAACACCACTGCCAAAAGCAAAATGAAGAAGCCTTTGATAAATTTCATGTTGTCTGCTTAGAACGATTTCAACTTTTATTAAATAACAGTTAACTGTCTACGCTTTTATACCAGTTTAGAGTAATTTAATGATTATTTTGATGCAATCAGTTATTAAATTAAACATATTTTAATTATGTTTAAATCGCGGAAACATTCGCAAATAAAAATTATCTATAACGAATTATCTAAAAATATATATATTTCACATGTTACATTTAATAACAATTTAATAGGGTTTAATTTAAGATTTAATATAAAAAGTAATCTGTTGAAATAAAAGGGAAAATGTTTTATAGGATTAAGCAACTCTATTTTTTCCAAAAATATTTACAAGATTTTGACTTTTATCATTAATTGAAAATCGTTTGAAAATATCCACTTTTCCACCTTGATTTCTTGCAGGTAATTTCAATAGTTTCAAAAGAGTTCGATTTTTCAATGCAAAATGTTGTCCCAATGTGTATAAACTTACACTCGACCAAAATAAAGCTACTCCCTACAGATAAAAAAAAGTTTAATTAATACGCGTTTCTTTATTAAAACATTTATTATAAATTCAATTAAGATTAATTAAATACTTACAGATGGGATAAACGCTGAAATCACCGCTGATGATACTCCCATAATTCTATGAGCATTGTGCAAAATCTTAAATATCAATTGTTTCTTAACATTTTTATCTCTTGTTTTATTTAACATCTAAAATGTTAAAAGGTGTTATTAATAATTAATAATTTGTAAATAAAAAACATTTATTTTATAAAAATTTCGATTTTTATAAAACATTTACCTCACAATACGTCAAGTTTGATATCAATAAAATAACAGGAAGAATGTAATATGGATCTGTTAAAGATAGATCAGAGATCCACGCAAAACCTCCTACATTTAAATCAGCAAATTTTTCCATTTGTTCAGGAGCTGAAACATTTTGTTATAACTTTAAGAATATTTGATATAATCTTTAATAATAATAACAGCAATAAATATTTAACTTACAATTCAATATAGGTTGTGACATGGAACAACATTTTCTAATTGATACAGAAAAAATAAACCATGGAAAAATTTGTAAAAAGGAAATAAGGGGAACTTTCATTGGATGACAATTGTCTTTAACATACAACCTCCTGTATTTTCCAAGCATCTGAAACAGTAATTAATTTTGTATAATTGTTTTGATATTATTTGTGAAACTTTTAATTATGGCAGTATATTACATACATGTTGTTTAAATTCAAATTGAGCCCGTTTAGGTGTCCATTCATTTCTAGATGCTTGAAGTCTTATATCAGTTGCAGTATCTTCTGCAATGCTTTGCAGATATTTTTGAATACTCAGTAATCTTATTTGTAAATGTTGCTGTAAATAATTGAAGAAAAATATAATAGACATTTTGTCAATCAATCTCCTTAAATTTAAACTTTTTGTAATAAATAAAAATAAATAAATAAATTTATATTTACCACATAAATGTTTAAAGGGAACGATATAATAGTCTTATAAAGAACGGCGCTCAATATTATGGTGGACCACCATGGTAAATCGGTTGCTGATTGTACAGAAATTAATGATTCTGTTGTAGAATTAATAATATCACTATTGAAAATAGATGACCAAATGCTTCGATATTGTTCTGAAAATTTTAAATAAGATGATTCTACATTATGTTCTGTTGAAAAGTTTCTGATATTTTGAATCTGTCCTCCAAGTGTAGGCGTAACACTTTGTCTTAGTATACATTGTCCCAATAAAAGATTATTCCTTGTCACAGATTTAAATCCTTTTTCTTTGAATAAATTATTGGTATTATTTACATCATTGAAAATCCTTTCACGATTTGTACTTAGATAATAAATATTCCGATTATAATAATGTGTAACATTTATTGTAGACTTTCTAAATTTACACTGATGAACATTGGCAAATAAATTAAACTGTAAATTATTTGTATTTTTACATATGAAATTTGATATTTTTAACAAAAACATTGTTTTGAAGATTACATTTAGGTTATGTTTTGACCGTGTTCGATAGGTTAGATTTTAAGGTTTTGTTAGGTAAGATTTTTTTTAATTTCATTTTTTTTTTTAATCTTTATAAAATATAACAATTATATTATGTTTAAAGAGTACCAGTTTATTAAACAAGTTTTTATTCTTACATAGTTAATTTTTTTTAATCTTTTAAATAATATTACATGATAATTGATCAATCATTGATACAAAAAGAAAAGATATAATCATTAGATGATAAATAATACATGTTATACTGAAAATCATTCTGAGAATAATTAAACAAAAAATGTAGGTTGAAAAGTATTACAATTTAGAAAGAGCTTCATCAACCTGACCAATGACTTCAGTTAATTTCTTCCATTGTGGAATAGTAAGAAATAGACCTGCAATTTAAATGAAAAAACAAAAATTAAATTATATAAATATTGATATTACTTAATAATAAAGTACAATAAAGATTTCTCGATTATTTATACCTTTTTTGCCAGGCTTCCAATCGCAAGTACTTGCATCTAAATATTTTTCTCTAATGTCAACATAGGTCTTCCCTTTGAATTCTTTAACTTCTACAAATCTGTTATTTCCTAATTCCCAACAAGGTTCATCCTCTTCCTTTTTATCCTGTTTGGGTCTTTTAGAAGGCTTTTCTTTTTTTTCAATCTTTTCGCTCTTTCTCTTCTGACTCTTTACTTCAACCTAAATATAATTCAGAAACAAATTATTAATAATATATGGGACATTTTAAAAGTTGAATTTCAATATTTTTTACTTAATACGGTAAACGAAAGAATGTTCCAGAATGAATACCTCATTGTCGCTATTTTCACTGGATGATGAACTAGAAACATATTCTTTAGACTTTGGCATTTTGAGGGAATGTTTTACAATTTCTGAAACGTAATAGAAATTGAAATAAATATTAAAATTATGTGCACATTAATTACTTTTAATATTAAATGACAAAGTTACCTATTATTATTTTCATTGGATAACGTTTTGAGTAAATTTTGAAAATTAACTAAACAAGGTTATGAATTTACAGGTATTTTTATTAATAATTGATATTAATTTTAACTGCTTAACCAATTTAATCAATTTAATCAAATCACATTTAAATAAGATGAAATAAATATAACTATTATTTTAAACATAATTTGTATACTTAATTTAACCTTCAATGAATATAATAACAATGGAACAATAAAATTTGAACCGTTTTTATCATATAGCTGTTCGACTGGATTTTATTAAGATTTTCTAGTGAAATCTAGTAATAAGTACTAAATAATCCAATCGAACATGTGTTCGATCTAATTATTAGATTATCCGATCCAACTAACCCTGTCAGTCGAACATGCTAATAATTTTGTTCGGCAAAATTATATTAAAGATCAGAAAAATGTTAAATTTATAAAAAAAATTAATATTTGATTTTACTGATCGTTCATTTATAAAAAAGGTGTCTTAATTAATACTTACAGTAAACAAAAATAAATACGAATTCTTTTTATTTTTGCACTAAAAGAAGACGCCGCACGCTGATAAAGTTTTCAGATTGCACCGTTCCTATCATTCTATTTCCGTTCCGCCATTCCGCAATGTTATGGGAATGGCAGTTCACGAGTGAGAATATCGAGGCTTTTTTTTGTTGACAGATAGTGGGATTTCATGTCCCACATTCAAATGCAAGCTACCTTTGCATTTGAAAACGCTAATGCATCAGATTATGCATTTAAAATAATTATCTTTAACATATTAATATAACATATTAATATTAATAACATATTAATTATAAACAAATTTTTTATCATATTATTTCATATAAAATTTGTTTATTAAATTTAAAAATAAAATTAAATTTCGCGCCAATTTTGAATTTCCATTAAAGGTTGCTACAGGTGGCAGCAGTGAACAAAAAAGGTTATGTTGTTTCATCACGCACATGTTTTGTGTTAAAACAAAAATTGTTGAAGAGGCTGCATAAAATTTGTTATTTTAACATCTGATTCAATTGTTTGTTATTAAATAGTGTATAAAAATTAATTATTTACATTATTGATTAAAATATACAATCAGAAAATGCTTCCCAAAGAACAATCTCATCGTCCAGGACATTTTAAACAAGTAAATAAACCTCATAACACTGGTCGTCATCGGAGCAAAGGACAAATAAATAATGCAAATAATGGTAAAACAATTTTTTTTTTCATTTTTATAAAAATTTCATAGTGAGTTCATCAGAAAGTTAAACAATGCTTTATATTAAATATAAATCACATTTGCCAGTTTAAACATTTTTATAGTAGACTTGGTTTTGTTACTGACGATAACACTTTTTTTAGGAAAAGTTTCAGTTAAAACTTTAACAAAAAGAGTAAAAAAAGAACTTGGCAGAGAAGCTAGAAGACATCAAGCTCAGCAAATTCGAAGTAATAAACGTGAAGAAATGTTACTTCAAAAACGAAATTTTGGTGGTCTATCTGCAGCTCCAATTCTTATGACTTTAGTTCCTTTGCAAGAAGATATTGATGTTGACCATGTTGTTTCTATGTTCAAAAATGCAGATGATAATGCTAATGTTTTTGTTAGTCCTTCTGGAATAATACACATTGGGTAACTTATATAATTTTGCATTACATTACTTACATTTTGATATTATAATAATAACAAATATTTTATTTAGCCTGCCAAGATTTAAACAGAGATTTGCAATTATTGTTCCACCTGTTGGAAATACAATAGCAACTTTAGATGCCGTCAAAGTATCAAGTACGGTTTTACTTACAATTTCTAGTACATTTGGAATTGAAAAGAATCCTAGAACAGAAATTATTGACATGTGGGGAGAGGAAATTATGAATGCTTTAGTAGCACAGAGTTTACCAACAACAATTGTTACTCTTACTGATTTTGAAAATTTACCAGTTAAGGTAAACTAATAATTTTATTTTAGATTAGGAGAAAAAAAAAATTGACCGTTTATGAATATATTATGAATAGTATTAATATTATTTTAATTGGGTTTTTAGAAACGACAAGATTTTAAAAATAATGTATACAAAGCTATTTCACAATGGTTACCAGAAGATAAATTATCTACTTTAGACAAACCGTCAGACGCATTAAATATTTTGAGAAAAGCTGGTAATCAAAAACAAAGGAATGTTACTTACAGAGATAAAAGAGCTTACATGATTGCAGAAAGTGTGAAATATACTGGAAATGTTGACGTAAGTTTATTAAATAATTTATTTTTAAAAAATATTTATCTTAACATCATCAATATTATTGTTACTTTTCTTTTATTTAGAAGAAATGTAATGGTACTTTGGCGATCACAGGCTATTTAAGGGGAAAACCATTGTCAGTCAATGGTTTAATTCATATTCCAGGCTTTGGTAATTATCAGATGAGTCAAATTGATACAGTAGAAGATCCTTTAGTTCTTGATAAAAACAAACAAACATCTGACATTACAATGGGCAATGATGTTCGAGTTTTGGAAATTGCAAATCCTGCCAAACAGGTAACATTTTTAATGAATAATTTACCAGGCTCTTCATTTAAAGATAATGATCTAATTTATTATTGTTTTAACTTTTTTTTTGTTTAGGAATCACTGATTACTGAAAACGTACCAGATCCAATGGATGCTGAGCAGACTTGGCCAACAGATGAGGAAATTGCTGAAGCTAGAACGCTTCAAAAACAAAAAATAGTCAAAACAGTACCAAAGGGAACTTCAGAATATCAGGCTGCATGGATTCCTGATATTGATGGAGGTGACAAAATTCTATCTAATAGAAAAACAAAATTTAATAAATTTTCTTTGTTTTAAAAATACTCATTTAAAAAATATATTTTATTCACTTTAGAAATTTATGATGGCAAAGTAGATGAAGAAAGTGATGATGATGATGATGATGAAATGTCAGTTGATAAACCTGTATCAGAAATAAATAGTGAAGCTGGACTGGAAGATGATGAAGAATATGAAAATATGACTGTCTCTGAAATGGCACCAGATGAGCTGAAGTATGATCAGGAGATTGACATGCAAGAAGAAATGCAAGCTATTGTCAAATACAAAGAAGCTAAACTGGATGCTGAATTTCCTGACGAGGTTGATACTCCTCAAGATATTTTGGCTAAAAAAAGATTTGAAAAGTATACCGGTTTGGCTTCATTTAGAACAAGTCCTTGGGATGTCAAAGAAAATTTGCCATTTGATTATTCTCGAATATTTCAATTTGAAAATTTTGAACGCACTCGAAAACGTGTTTTTAAAGAACAAAGCGAAATTGACGGTGCTCAGGTAAATTTTTTTTAGACTAAAATTATTTTGTTTATGGTATAATTATAAACAGTTATAATAACGTGCAATTTTTTTTTTTTTTTTTTTTTTTTGTTACAGCCTGGATTGTACATAACAATTCACGTCAAAGATGTACCTAGAGCACTCTTCGATGCTTATCTTACTGTTGAAAATTTCCCATTAATCGTCTTTAGTTTAATGCAGCATGAATGTAAAATGTCATTCATAAATATTTATTTAAATAGAACCACCACTAATGGAGATCCTATCAAATCAAAAGAGAATCTCGTTTTCCAATGCGGATTTAGAAGATTTAGATGTAACCCTATTTTCAGTCAACATACTAATGGCAATAAACATAAGTATCTGAGATATTTCCAACCTGATACTTGTGCAGTTGCAAGTATGTATGCTCAAATATCATTCCCACCTTGTCCAGTATTATGTTACAAAGAAAAAACCAATGGCAGTTTGGTAAGTTTTCCAAAAATTCATTTACTCAAAAATCATATTTTTTTAATTCAATTATCTTTTTTACTTATTATTTACATAATTTACAGGAATTGATAGCTACTGGGCATGTTTTATCTGTAAATCCAGATAGATTAATCATAAAAAGAGTAGTTCTCAGCGGGCATCCTTTCAAAGTGCACAAACATAGTGCAGTCGTTAGGTTTATGTTCTATTATCGCGATGATATTAATTGGTTCAAACCTGTCGAACTATACACAAAATATGGACGCAGAGGCCATATTAAAGAGCCACTGGGTAATTATACAAACGATATCCCACAATTTAATCATGCAATTCAAATAATATATATTTTTTATAATATATGTATGTTTTACATTTCACAGGAACACATGGCCATATGAAATGTTCATTTAATGGGACTTTAAAGTCACAAGACACTATTTTGATGAATCTGTATAAAAGAATATTCCCAAAATGGACATATCAACCAATACTCCTAATTGATTCCTCATACAGTTCTGCGTCCATGGACGATGATGTTGATATGAACTAATTACATAGTTTATATTCTTGTACATATTTATGATCTATGTACATAGTTGTTATTGTTAAATTACAGTATATTAAATTTTTATATATAATTTCATATCATGTTCATATAGTATTTTATAAACATTACATATAGTTTAAGCAAATATTTTTTTTTTTCTGGGTTTTATACAATATACAACATAAAACTATGTAATTATTTACATATTGCAACATTCGTCTTTCAAACAAAAATGTATGAGATTTTTATTTTAAAAAATGTGTAACACAACAAACTAACAATCAAAATGCCTTAATCTATTTTATTTCTCTTTATATACAAACGTAACCTTCCGCTATCATAAAAATATGAATTTTACAAACGGTTATAGTATATAATTATCATACCAATTAATAAAACAAAAATATAATCATATACATTAAATAAGCTATCGGAAATAACCAATACAAAATTGATTTTTGCAAAGCCTTCCTACCAGAGTTTGTTATAATTAATAATTAAGAATTTTTACTTTATAATTTCTGTACGCAAGACGCATCTTTCGGTTGAATGTACAGCATAATACTACATGTTAGTTCATAAATAAATGAATAAACAACGTTATTACATTTATGTACAATTGAACATTAAGTCGAGGAACAACAAAAAATCTATCTCCACGATAAATCAAAAACGCAAGGATAAAAACGCAAAGATACCTTAAGTCTTACTGCAAGGCTGAATTGTGTAATTGAGCGGCGGTGGGGGAACCAAGAGTGGTAGAGGGGTAGGTGGTGGAGGAGCTTGGACGGGTGTACTCGCTGATGGAGGATTTGACGTGGTTTTTGTGGCTGGATTATAAATTGATAGCCAAGCAGGCCACTGATCCATCGGTGGAGGTGATCCAGGAGGTGGTGGCGGTGGACTTCTATCGTCCATTTCATCGGAATCTTCCATCATTAATGCCGTTATTTTTGGTTTCTTCAATTTTATTATTTTTACCTATAAACAAAATTTTATTTAAAACTTGATTATAATTGAATCATAAATATTTTACAAATTAATAACTTTAAACAAAAATAACATACTTTGACTTTTTTCTTTTCTCGGGGTAATTTGCGAGACTTCTTACGCAATCTTTTAGCCCTTGCTATTTTCAAAATGTCTAACATTGAGTCTTTTGATAAATTGGAATGATGTGAAGTTGAAACCGGAGGTGGTGGGGATGGCATATCTCCCTCTCCTCCGCTGGGACTTGTCCCATCTCCTGGTTTAATGCCATCAGCAAATTTAACGAACTTTTTAGGTCTACCGCTTACAGTTTCACTCAATAAAGTATTTTCTTTTTCTTCTTCGCCTTCGATATCTTTATTTGGGCTCTCCACGCTTCCATTAGGTAGCTCATTCCTGAAATCATACAAAGAATTAGTTTTATTTTTCAAATTATATTTTTATATTCAAACATAAATGATATTTTTCAAATATAAATTTATAAATTAATCAAAAAATATGATAATTACCTAAGTCCAGGAAAAATAAGAATCCCTTTTTTAGGAGCTGGAGGAAGTGGCTCAAATGCATCAACATCAACCTCTTCGCCTTCTGCTTTAATCTCTATTTTTTCCTCGATTTCTTTTTTAACTCTCTCAGTATCCCCATCCTCCTCTTCCTCGTATTCCTCGTCTTCGTCATCCTCGTCACCATCTACATCTTCTTCATCCTCCTCTTCTTCCTTTTCTGGTTCCATATTTTCTATACATTCTATTGATATTCCCTCTGCCGACGTTGATGCAACATCTATTTCATTTTCAATCTCATCCGTCTGTCCTTCGACAGTAGACGATGCATCCTCTTTTTTCTGAATTAAAAGCTCCGGTTGATGAATCAACATCATGCGTTCTTCCAGTCCTTTCGTCATTAAACGCTGTGCTCTTCTTTTTTCTCTTCGCAGAATCCTTTCTCTCTTTTGCATTTCTTTGACTCGTTTTCTTTCTTCCTTTTCACGACGACGAGCTTCCATGATAGCTTCATAATTGTATACAGGCTGAGAGTAAACCAGAGCTACAATATTACACGTATTCATTAATATGTTAATTATTATATTAAATATACAAAAATTTATCAATCATAATTGGAATGTTAATTTAAAATAATCATTACCAGGCTGTGGTTTAATTTTCAGTACTGGAGGAGTACTGACTTGATGTGGAATAGTCGGAACTGGAATATTAAGTGGTATAGGTGATAATGTAGAAACTGTTTGATTAGAATTTGGAGTCGATGGCATGACCATTGGGACCGGGACAGGGATTGGTACTGATATTGGAAGAGATGATGGCATATTTGATGGCATCATTGCAGGTGGAGGAGCTACATAACGTTCTGGAACTGGTTGTACTGCATTGTTCCAGTCAATAGTAGTTGTTGGAACGATTTCTAAAACATTTCCCACTCGTAAAACTTGATTAGGGATTTTAGGAGCCGGTGCTTTTCCACGTAATTGTTGTTGTTGCATTGCATTGTAGTCTCCTGGAACGACTTGCAAAACATTTCCTACCTAATATTATAAAAAAGTTTGTGTCTTTAAATTTATCGTCACAAGTCGTTTTTTTTTTTTTTTTTTTATAAGTTATAGATTTTATATTTACCTGTAACACAGTCGATTGTTGAGGGTACATTTTTCTTTGTTGCTGTGTCAAATGAGCGCCGATTGTGTACGCATTTGGACAGTTATTGATATTGTGATGGAAAGCATCGGTAGGAACAGTTGTCTCAGTACTTTGTTTTTTAATACCATGCTCGAGTTCCAACCTAATTAATAATATAAAATGAAATTAATACATCTCATTCTTTATTGAAAATATCAATTATGTTTTTATATAAAAATATATAAATATTGTACCTGTCGTCAAGTGACAATCTTTTTGGTGAACTCGGAGTTTCATCGATTCGTGGAGGATAAGTCAAATTATTTCCGGAATAATAATATTCGTTAGATTCTTTTTCTGTATATTGGAAGTGCATTTCATTTATCGAATCCTCTGGCATATTAACAACGTCGGATTCTACAGCAGTTGAACTTTCAGTCATTTCTGTGCCATCAGTTAGCTGAATAATTGTATCGTTATTGCGTCTGCTTCTGTCTGAAGTTGTGATAGGTAATTGTATGTCCTTTTTACATATTTCGTCAGCTTCCTTAAGACGTTCACTAGAAACAGTCTTACGACTTCTGGGCGGAGATATGGAACTAAAAAGAATTAATATTATTTAAAAATAATATATAAATTTTTAATTAGAATTAAAATATCATTTGTAGAACAAATAGTACCTTGATCTTCGGCTATGATCCAGTGAAATTTGTGATCTAGAAAAGGATTCTGTACCAAGTCTCGATCGAGACCTAGATGTTGATCTAGATCTAGATCTTGATATTGACCTTGACCGAGATCTGGACCATGATCTTGATCTCGATCTTGATCTGGATACAAATTTTGATGGCCAGTCTCGCCATTCTGGAGAACGTTTACTACGTGGAGAAACTCTTCTTGAAAGCTTTTTAGTATTATGTTTCTGAGCATCTGGAGACTCCCAACTCCTTTGTCGACGTTCTTTGCTCCAACTTCTTCTACTTCTAAACAATAACCGAATGAAAATTTATAAAATAAGAAAAGAATAAAAATATACCGATATAAAAATTTCATTTAAATATTGAAATAAAACGTACCTGTTATCTTTTGAAGATAATCGCCTAGAACTTTCAATAAAATCTCTATCCAAACTATCGTGTCTAGTAAATGATCGGTCATAATCCGCTTCTGCAGTGTATGTGTTAATAGGTGAAGGTTTGTCATGGATATTTTCATTATCATATTTCCAATGTGATTTTTGGGATTCTTCTTCTGATCTTAATCTATAAGATAAATCACATTTTAATATACAGATGAATTTTTCTTATCAAAATCATAATAATTCCTACCACAGTTGTTAAGTTTACCTATTATTTCTATTATCCAATCTCTTTTCTCGAAGAATTTCCATGGGATCATAAGATTTGTCAACCATTCTTTCCATGCTCTCGTTGTATCTTCTTCTACCCCTTTCATTGCTATTTTTACCAGATGCAGAAGTAAATCTTTTCGGTGAATCTATTAAAATCAAAATTATCGTATTAAAAGTAACTTGCAAAGTAAAATAATTTAAGATGTATTATATATTAATTAAATTCATGTGTATGAAGTTCTCATCGATTAATTCATCGAATAATGTCAAAAATGAAAATAGTTAAAAGATATATAAAAACATTTTATACAATAAAGAGAAATTTAATTGAAGGTATAATTATACCTGCTTTGGTGGCAATAAAATAGAGATAAGGTTTATGATCCACATCTGGCCTTTTATTGAAAGCTCTTTCTTATCCCAAACTTGGAAAATTTTTTGGGAAAGTGGTACTTTATTGAAAATTCATTAAAATTTTGTAAAATTTTCTTAGTCTGTGATTGTTAGTGAAACAATGAACAAGTGCGTTTAGGAGACTCTTGGATTTTGGCGTGTAC
>JABFQA010002060.1:0-12044 GCA_022817065.1 Probaryconus sp. ZL-2020 | reverse complement strand
AAAAATTAGAAAATTCATAATTTATCTTCTTTGTTTATCTTTAGAGGTTATGATGTTCTATCCTATTCGACATTGGTCACCAATGTGCTAGCGCATTGGTGACAAATAATATTTTCTCTCCGTGTACAATAATAATAATATGAATAAATCATTAAAATCTAATGCATTTAAGATGATAATTGGAGATATTTTCGGTTGTTAGTTTTGTTACAAACTGAAGAAAACTAGAAGTGGAGCTGTTAATTTAGATCGACACATGAGTGAACGCGTGTATCGCGGTGCGTTGAGACAGGTCACGAGAACAAGGGTTGAGTTTGTTCCACATTCGTCTCATTCCCGTCATCTCATTCTACAGTCGCGTATGCGTGCAATTTCGCGTCGTCGGCTTATCTCGCGTAAAGTCGTGGAAGCTGTACGCGTATTCGCACGTTTAACGATAACTCCGGTATCGAAAACACATCTCGTCAAGTTCCTAAGTTCCTCGTCATAAATTTCCCAACAAACTTTACTGCGATTTTCAAAGTTACGCATTAAGTATGATAATAAAAAATTAATTATGCATCGTGCAAGTTGAACTTAGCGTTTCATAAAAATACATCGGCATTGTAACCTATAGTAAATTTTTTTCCGGCGTTGAAAGTACGACGAGTTATTGAAATTCACCGTCATTATTATTAGAAAAGAGGCATTAATTTTGCAATCTAAGCGTCATTCGTTATTGACGAAGATCGCGGAAGTGAGAATAACCTCTGTTAATGGAACACCTCTTCGCGAGAAGAAATGAAATTTTGGCGGAATTAATTTTAAAATGCTGATGAAATAGTAATGTTACATTTGGGTAGAATTAGAAGTTGGACAAGTAAAATTTCTATTCTTCACAATTCAGTTAGAAACTCATGATATATTTACGTCGGAGTGAGATTTATGAAAGCATCATCTTCCCCCTCAAACCACTAAAAATGAATGTTTGAACAAAATTTCTGAAAAATTAACTTTTCAAATTTATTTCGACGAAACATTTAAATAAAATAGCAAATAAACAAAATAAAGTCTCGCAAAGCAATTTCCTAATTTTTCCATTGTACGGTAAAATCCATTTGTCATAGGAGGGAAGTCATTTCTGTAATGAAAATTGCAATAGTTACATTTTCTATGATGAGAAAGCTCTTTTCTCGTTGGAATCAATTGCCTGAGGAAACATTGGACTTCTTCCGGATTTCTCATAGTATCGTCGAAGTAATATGTCTTCGTCAGCGGTCGCCATCTTGTTCGCGAAGGGTGGTAGTCGGAGATAGAGCGATTAAGAAAATGAAGATAGATACTGTAGGATAAAGCAGCCTTGAGGAAGGCGCCACTATGTTGTATCGGAAAGGGAGGGGCAGCACGGGGTGGAAAGTGATCAGCAAGAAATAGCTTAGAAGAGAGCTTCATCGCGCGGAAGATTTCTAGCGCTTTGGCTTAATCATTTGGAATCATTCGTGAGGCAGGTCGATCAATTTTATACATTCTTCTCCGCCCTTGAATCAGGGGAGTTTCCTCCTGCTTGAATTTGTCACTTAAACGAATACATTATTTGCAACTATAATGAATCTGCATTTAACTTGGCTGATTCAATTAACTGTTGCATTGTTTATGGTGATCAAAGAAATAAATGACATTGATTGTGCAAACTTGAAACTTTCAAAGCGTGTGTTTAATTTAACGAAGAATGATAACTAACAAAAGAATTGATAAACTAACTATCAGTTAGAAGTAAGCAGAAGAAGAAGAAGAAGAAGAAGAAGAAGAAGACGACGAAAAAAAAGGAACATTCGATTGGTCGGTGACCTGAAAAAGGTGGGAGCAGAATCCAAAACGTCGATGACGAATCGAGCAGCTCTTATCCCCGGAACGAAGAACGAAACATAAGTTTCTTAAGTAAAATTGGACGAGTTTAACGACGTCGAGACTTGGCGGGCGAAGGTGGGGCATAATTTCGAATAGAATGCTCTCATTTATCTGAAAATTTCTCGCGCGCACACACCTCCCAGGGTGCGATGCCGAGGAGGGTCGCTTGAAACTTGAGCCATTTTTCCCCTTGGCTGCCCCCTTGCCCCTTCCCGTTCCCGTTCCCGTTCCCGTTCCCCGTTGCTCGCCGAGACGCGCTCTCGTGCCGCGTTAGCAGACTAGCAATGGTACCATCAAACGTTGGTAACGCCTGAGGACACCAAAGACCAGATCCTCGTTCCCGTTCGAAAGAGTGAGACGACGCGAGGCGCGAGGGGTGGGGTCGCGCAAGATGATATTTTCTTATCTTCTCATTACTTAATTTTACGATCGATTCTGATACCACCCCAGGCGTTGCTATGGCTACCCCTCTTAAGTGCGCCATAAAAAGATGAAAAGCACGCCAGCATATTTCCCTGCGCGCACTTCTTCCTCGGCGCTACAACAGCTTCCTCTGATAGCCCGATAGCTTTGGGTGGGCCACCTCGCCTTAAGCCCCGGCTTCCATAAAACGACGCAATTCACTTTGCTTGCTTTTATGACGATTTCGAGCACCCGTTTATATAACGTGCTTCGTGTTCTCGAAGGCCGAGGAGACGTGATGCGAAACGGAAATGTAAACGTTGATTCGGAATACCATTCCCGTTTTGCTTTTCGATGGAGATTTACACGTTCGTAATTTGCCGTTGTTCAATAACACGAAATATTTCCATTGTTCTTATTCATCATTTCGTCGTCTTCGCTCGTCTCTTTGTTTTATCTATTTATCAAAAGTTTGCCTCGCGATTTACGGAAGACTCATTCGGACGTTATAACTTCCGTTTGAGTTGCTCTAGGATTGATGACGGAGACGAATGATATGATATATGCAGACGATGTCTCGAGAGTCTTGTACGTAATGCTGCTTTGCCGGAGAAACACACCACAAAATTAGTTTTTGAGGCTAACGTAATTGCATTTCAAACTTGTTTCAATTATTTCGACACTGGGTTTAATTTTTATAACCCCATCTTCAGCACCAGTCATTTATTCACTTTTCTGTAAGTGGACAAAAAATATATATATATCTAATAAAAGTATTCAATTATTAACATCGCAACAAGAAACGTCAACAAAAATGTTAGAAAACTGATAAAATATTCAAAGATCTTTATGGTATTCATCCCTAAGGTATGATAAAAAGCCATAAGAGTGAATATAAAAGCAGCTTAAGTGTGTTGTTACTATGCACAATAAGTATGGGAATATGGGCGCGCTGTGAAAATAAGTGTTGTAATATTTTTGTCGTGACTCGAGACTCGGCTTTATTTATGTACGAGGCATAATTATTTTTCCATAAAACTTTATTCCCCAGCCTTCATTTTTTACGAACCGTCAACTCTGTTTGACTACGAACTTCCTTCGAAAATTTCCTTTCAACTAAATTACGCATTTTCATAAAAAGCCGAGAGTGAAATTCTAAGCAAAACTAAAAGTGAACGGTGAGCTGTTGTTAATTTTAAATGAACTTCTTCATCGGATTTCGAGTCGCGAACTTTAAGTATACGAAAAACTACCGTTAATTAATTCTCAGCGAAATCAATTCTTTGTTAAGAGTAATAAAATAACGTAAAGTCAAATATTGAAGTTTAGAGTAGGAGAGAGAAAAGCAGCCGCGCTCACGAGATTCTATACGGGGTTATGGGAAAAAAGCTCTAGGGGATGAAAAAGTGGAGATGCGTAAAATCCTGATGATGGGGTAAAATGGGCTCCGAGTTTATTTGAGTCAGTCAAGGCTTGGAATATCGCCGTTAACGTTCGACATTAATGTTTTTGTCGGCGGTTTGCGGCCGGGTAGTAAACAAATGATACGCCCCCGCACTCACCCTGTGCTGCTCGCTCAGACGAGGATGCACTCCGCTCTTCGCCTCATCCCATCCCTGGCGTCCTTCGTCATCCATTTCCCACCCTCGCATTCCAACGTACGTGTATGTGAAACACCTCGTAGTTGCTTGGCTCTATACTCTTGTAACATTATCGTTCCACTAAAGCAACTTAAAAAGGAGACAATTTGCCAAGCTGCAACATGAGTCGTTATCTTAAAAACATCCTGCCAGTCATTTGCAAATGAAACGAAAAAGAGACACCTGCTGTTGTGTTATTTTTTCTACTTAATTAGGTAGGTACTCCCTGTCGTTCGACATCAATGTTTCCCACAACCGAATTACGAAAAAAAAGAGGCTCTTTTCTTTCATTCATCTTTAATTATTTAACAAACTTTGAAACATCCTGCAAATGTATAAATTTTGTTTAGTTTACTGCTGTGCTAATATGAGAAATTTTTTATTATTTCCCAACACAGTTTCAAACTTTAATGTTCCCAACAAGGAAAGATACAGTTATGCTGTGGAAAGTTTGTCACGATGTTAACGTAACAATTGTAAACAAACTCACTATAGTGATATAATTATAACTAGGAAATTGCTCCCATTATAATTTATTTCTGATAATTTCTAAACTTGTTCAATTTCTGTACTAACTTTTTCGTTAATTTAATGTGTTATCTTGCGTTAATGATTTTGAACCTTCAATCATTCCCAAGTCACCTAAAAGTGGCCTATAAAAGAATACGAGGATCGTCATTGTGGGCGTGACTTTTTGTGGACAGGGTAAAGCGTTTTAAACTGCGACGAAATGATGGCGTCGTAAAGTGAGTTTTCTCGAAAAGTTTTATGGTTTGAATTTTGAAAGTTTGCGATGCCGGGCACGTTGGCTGCTGTAGTGGGGTTTGGTCTCATAGAGTTTAAGGTGGTAGTTTGCCCAACGCCGTAAATTTTCTCCACGCGAGTTAAGGGCTGCGAGCGACCGTACGCCTCCGCCACATATCTTTCTACCATCTCCTATCAATAGTACCTTGCCGGAACTTGCCTTTAACTTCTTCGACCAAAAATAATGGAGACCGCTGATCTCTGCTTCCGTATCGACGATGCTCAACAATTTTATCTTCACAAACTGTTTAAATGAACGCCATAATCGAAATAATCAAAACAACTCACCTAAAAATCTTATTTAATTTAACTGTGAACAGTCTTGAAATTTTACTAACAGAATTAACATTTTTAATTTCAAGTAATGGAATTGTATTCTAAAATTGGGAACAATGAAAATTTCGGTAAAAAAATTCTGACGTCGTTTTGTTCCAGATGTATGTTATATACACGATTGTATGCAATAATTACAATGAATTATGAATAAGGACCCATTGATTTAAGTTCAAGTATTGTAATCAAATGTAAATTAAAAACTAATCAACATCTTTCAATCAACCAACATGAATAAAATTTACATTAAACCATTCTCATGTGTAGAAACATAATAAACTGCCAACAGTAACGCACGTCTATAATTTGTACCACAATCGTGTTCGAAAATTCATTCAATTACAATCACACAATGACGATTGTATTGAATAACCAACCAAAGTCGCTTTAAACTGTATGAGTGATTAAAGCGGTAATTTGGTTAGAATCATAAATAAATTTTTAGTAAAGTGGTATTAGATTCAAGAAATTGAGGACTGGTTTTAGAATCCATGTTTCCACGACATTGGTTTAATTAAATTCATCTAAAATCTATCTGATGTTTTTAGAAGATGCCGAAATTATTATCAATTTAACTGTTGCAACGATAATGATATTTATTAATCAATTTTATCTAAAGAAATTAACATTAATACTACAAAAACAACACTTATCACTAATGAAAAGAAAGCAAATATTTGCATCATTAAAAACAATTGAATAATGTTCATTATTAAAATTCAAAACGAAGAAAGATTTCTTATGCTGAATAACCGAAAGCAAGGCTTCGGCCGCAATATATATAACGAAATCTCGCGAGTACTCTCACCCTATCCCCTTCTTCGTCTTCTGGTGGGCATCCTTCTTTGCAGAATGCTCTCTTTCTCGCAAGCCCCGTCTACCGCATCCTTTTGCAAGGCAGCACTAAAGCGGACGTAGTATGCAGATTCATGAAATAAATGCCTGAAAGTTTCACTATAATTCTGCGCGCAAAATCTCCAGCTCGTCCTCTCTCGACCCTCCCATGCCCTCCCTCGCGACCTCCTTCGTCCGCAGAGAGCGCCACGAAGCCACCGCATTATTTAGTGCTTCCGCGTAGTCCGCGGAAAATGGCCGGAAAACCTGCCGGAAAAACCAACATTCGTCCAAGCTGCGAAGATGGCTTTTACTTAGATAATGCATGCTCAACTGCACATAGCAACTGCGTTCCACTTGACTTGCTAAAAAATGATGGATGGCTGTGGCTTGTTTTGTATTTAACATCAAAACTTCGTTTTTAGGATAGTCATTTTTCAATTCTTTACTCATTAAAACTACCTCTTAACTACCCCATTAAGAATATTTTCATTTATCATTAAAAATTCAAGTAAATGATTATTAAGATTATTAATTATCGCAAAAAGTAGACAAAAATCAGATTAAGCAAACTTTAATTAAGCCCTGAAAATCTCATTCCATAAAAACTAATTTTCGGGTAATATTACATCTGGTAAAGATATCACTTTTATTCATATTCATGTGTATCACGTCAGATTAAACATTTTTTATGTGGAAGTGCGAAAGAGGAAAAAAAAAGAAAAAAAAAAGGAGACGACGTACGTTCTCCCCAGTATTTAAAATCCGATTGAGGGGATTTAAATGGAGAGGAAAAAATAAAAGTCGGACTCGGTAGTTATCTCGTTTTTTCGTTCCCGAGCATCCTCGTTTCCCCAACATTTTTTTTCCCCAATAAATGCGGCCAATAAAAATAACGACCATTAACCGCAAGCACCTCGGCGCTTTACGGAGGTTGAGTGCAAACCGCAAGCCACCCACAGGGAGTATACAACTCGTAGTATCCTACATCCTTTGACCACTCGAGCCTCTCTCCCTCTTTGCATCCGTTTCGCGTGCACCAGCTCGCTTCCTGAAAAATTGCTATTCGATTTTCTCAACGTGGAGTGGACAGCGCCGCACAATCAATATAATCGAATACCATTCCTGCATATTCACCCTCATTGTTCCGCGTAATTTATTGACAATTGTGTAATTTCTTTGTTATGTTGATTGCCGTTCGAAATTACGCCGTTAGAAATACTTTTCAGCATGATATATTTCATTCTATTAATTGCAATTATCGTTCTGCTAAATAATAGTTTAATAATAGAATCAAAACAAAGGAAACTCATTAAATTAAAGATATAGGTATCCTTATCACAAGGTAATGGTGAAAAAAAAAAGGATTATTAACAAATAGCCGTCGCAGATGGTGTTCGCCAGAAAAGGAACCTCTTTTGGAACAAAAGAGCAGATCATTTATAAAATATGGCAGAATTTTTTTTACTACCAACATCACGTACTCTAAAAGTAAGTGTGAGCATAGATTAACTTCGAGATGTGAAAATCTCGTTTTCCATTCTGTTTAAGTAAGGAGAATTAGCTGGAGACGTGAAAAAGTCTTAATAATGCTCGGAACGGAAATTCGCGTGAGCCAACGCATGCACACGTACAAACACATTGGCGGAGAAAATTGCAAACGTGCTTAGCAGGCTGCTCTTGTATGGTGGCTCTTGGGCGTTGCTCGATGTATTTGTGCATTCCTCGGGGAGGTGAGAGGACTCGCGCTAATCCAGCGAGATTAAGATAACCCCTAAAAATGTTCAGCTAAGTCGCCAACTTTGTCTGCAAGATGTGCTTAAAACGTGAGAATCCACCCTCCAAACTAGCGAACACTTCCTGCTGCTCTGGACTAACTGTATCAACGATGCTATTACTATTTATACATCTATGCGCAGTCTTAATCAAGATGTCTCCGACTGCTTCCAACGTTTTGACAGATAAATTTGTCAAAACAACAACGTCAGGAAATATGAGATTATTAATGTTAGAGAAATAATGACCATTTTGGAATTCTTCAAAGTAACGAAAATATCATCTGTTTAGCTGATTTCAAACGTTTATTACCGTTTATTGTCAATTATCGTTCAACGTAAAACTTAACAACTTTCAATTAGAAAGAATTATTTCGAATAACAATCAATAAATCGTGCCATCGTGAATTTTGGAATTTTTATCGATTATGAATGTTATTAGGGTATCGAAGGAATTTATCTAATAAATATTTGAAAAAAAAATGGACATAATGAAGTACACAATACAGTTTGCGTCAAGTTGAAAGCCAATCTCATGTCCCCACTTGCAATAACGCTGCCTTCCTGACAGCGTGTCATTGGACTAGATGCAATGAAATTACGCTGCGCGTCTCCGCAACCGTCTTAGTACTCGAGTAGATTAATATGTAAGTATGTATGCACGCACACAGATGATAATGCATCTGGAAGTGCATCACAGCTTATGTTGATTGTAATTAGCATCTAATGGATCAATAAAAAATGTTTCTTGGAATGATACCTGAATCACACTTTCCGAAGACATTTCTCATTTCATTTCAGTAATAAGCAATATCAATTCAGTATTAAAAGTGTTCTAAACTTTTCCTCTCTTTTATGACTTAATAGGAGAACCTGTCAAGAAACAAAAATTTCCAGAGATAAAAAAAAACTGCTGGTATGTCGTAAAAAGTTGATAAATTGTCGTAAAAAATTGATCGCTTTTAGCAATCTTTGTAAAATGACATTATCGTGTGGTATCAATAAGTAGCATCAATTTTGCGTGCAAGTTTTATTTCTCCGTAAATTATGTATCTATATATATAGGTGTCGAGCGAAGGCATGGTTAAAGGATGATACGAGAATGCGCGAGAATGCAGAGGTAGCTGATCTAAGAGGCTCGGATAGCAATTCATTTGTCAAGTCGCTCGTGACGCTGCGGTTTGTTGATAATTTCGTTTAACAATACCCCGCCCTCTCCGCGAAAATAACTTATCGATCGAACTGAACACTACCGCTCTCGTTCACCATAATACTCTCGCCAGTAAGTTTAATGATTGCACCTATCGCTCGAACGGATTGCATGTGGGGTGAATTTCTATCGGCGAGCTAAATGCCAGTTCCCTGACCCTCGCATTCATTTTTTTTTTTTTTTTTTTTTACCTCAAACCTATTTATTTTATCTACCATGATCTATTAACATATATCTTAGAAATCCAAGCTTCTATTTTAACTTTAAACTTTGATTTCATTTAAACATTTAAAATAAAATATTCATAATCCTTGGGATATTAGAGATTCAGTGATTTTCAGAAGTTAATCCATTCAGCAGAATATCTTCTGATCTGTAAATATTTTTCTACTAAATTACAAGTGCGGTAGAAATTCTTCTCTTTTTTTTTTTCATAAACAAGTAATTCTTTAATAATGTAAAGCATAATTCCATTTGGTGCTAAAAATGATGTTAAAAGTACGTCTATTAAAATCTTAATCGCCTTAGCGATAAAAATAATTTAATACCCATAATAACCCCGGCGAAAGAATTTCTCACTTTAATATTAATTACTTGGATATAAAATGGAATATTAAAGAAGAAACGCGGGGGTTGGAAAAAAAGTGTGCCGTTACGGGATAAAGTAAAGAGCGTTGAAGACCGCTATAATAATCGCGTCAAAATTGAAAAACCTGTCGTATTTCTCGAGAGGCTGGTCTGGTTTGGTCTGGGCTTCGTGACAGGGGTCGCGAGCGGGATAAAAAATGGTCAGGAAAAAGTCACCCTTTTACTGGCGGACAAGTAATAAAGTAATTTTATGAAGTGGTCGGCAACGTCCGACGTCCGTTCTAGGGTCCACGTGAAAAATTGCCCGGACACCCGGAGAGCCGCTGCAGCACGGCGGTAACCCGCCCTTAAGTGAAAACATACTGCTCGTTGTCTTCCTTTTAACCCGCAGCCGAGCAAAAAGGGACCATAAGGACGACGTCGACGGTTTGGCAAGCTTCCTGGGTCCCTTCCTCTCGATGTCACGGCGATTCTCGATGGCCTTTTTAACGTTTACCGACGGAATTTTATTCATACCAACTCTGGAATTTTCGCCACTAAGTGAAACGAAAAGTATGCGCTTGGGAAAATAACGCTTCGAATTACTATGTTAAATGTCAAAATTGCTGCTACTACGAAGATTAATTTGTCCCTGGTTTAAGTTGTTATTCTCAATTTTAAACCATTTTTATATTTTTTATATAAGATTTTTTGTGTGTTCTCAGGACTTATGAAAAAGATTCTGTTGCTTAAAATAAAAAAATAAATATACATATACATTAAATTTTACAATATTGTATATTATTACAAGATAATGGTATTAATTAATTAATTCCAGATTATTATTATTAATATTATTGTTACTTTAGAAGGATAACAATTATGACAGCAATATTAGTAATGATATTTAATTGTGATATCCATAATGTACTTACGGTTATACGATATTGATACAAAATTGACTATTAGAATATCAACGCAAACTTTTTTTTTAACACTGGTTAATCTAGATACGAAATAAATGAATCTTAAATTATGATTTCTGTTACAGGTGGTATCATCTTGAACGTGCATGGTGAGTCTCTTTTGATTTATATTTGAGTTGAAAGATATATATTTATGTCGAACATAAAAGAAAAGTAAAAACTGATTTAATTTTATTACGGAATTTAAAAAAATTGAATTATTTATTCAACATTTTACTGAAGTGAGTTTTTGCTTACCCATTAATCTTTTTATGGAAATATGAGATTAATATTTCCAGTGGGGGAAATAAGGCAAAGCATGTTACTCTCAGAATAAAGACCATATTAAAATTCCAGGCAGATTCTGTTCCTGGATCGTTGTAAAATAAAGCATTCCGGTCTTATCATCGTGATGTAAATGTTACGTACGATTAAAGATCCTGAAAATTAGCTGGAAAAACGGAACATAGAATACATTTCTGACTAGTTTTGCGACAGACTGTTTATTCAAAAGTAGAGCATTTCTAACAACCACTCTTGTTTGCTTATATTTATTTATAAGGAAACATTAAATTTAATATTCTGTTCTGTAAATAATGTCTTTACTTTTGCATAAACAATTAAGACTAACAATAAAGAAGGAAATAAAAATGAAAATGTGTATTAGAAAAGCTCTAGGAATACAACGACCGTTCCTTATCAGTAGAAATTTATTTGATTGAAGCAAAATTGCGGAAAAAGGTACGAGTTGAGTTTTTCGCGAATTACTTTGATGATAAATATCTCATTAGTGTACAACGGCATACGGTTATGAGTGTAACAATAATGGGGAAATAACTTTCTCGTTGGGTAGAACCGGAGGGATGAAATTCTGGCGAAATAATAAATTAGAAAAAGCCGCGGGACCGCAGTAACTTTGCTGGCTATTAGATTACGCCGAGCATCTGCAGAATCTCGGATGGGCGCCGTTAATTTTCGTTAAAAACCAAATGCTCCTAGAATACGGTGTAGGTCGGCGCGATGCCTCTCTCTCCATGGCGTTTCTCTGTACTCGTCGTCGACTGAGTTGCGTTCGTCGAGATAAGTAAGTATGGTTTTACATGGTTACCTGAACATTAATGCGGTCCCACGGACTTCCATGAAGATTTAAAGGAGTGGCATTTGTTTCGCCCCTGAAACTACGACTTTCTTCTCGTACTACTGACTCGTAATTTCTTAATAGAAAAGCTACCGCGAACATCGTGAATTACGACTCTGCTTTGCTAAGATTACCGCGACATTTTGCACGCGCTGATTATATTTGGGGGGGGGGGTGGTATTTTTTAAATGTTCTGAAATTTTATTCTGAGTTTTATAACATTTTTCACGGAATTTGTGCGAAGGAAATGTATATATTGAAAATTTTTTTTATTTTTATCCTAAATGAACTAAATTTGGTTAGCGGCTATCAAAACAGATGGAAAAGATTTTTCTGTTAATATTCAATACATGACATTATCATTTACAGACATTTCGTTTAATTATTAATAATAAATCATAACTTATACGTTATAATTGATATCATTGATGAATATTTAATAATTAATTATAATTAATTGAACAACGTTAAAATATAGTTCTTTGAAAT
>JABFQA010002059.1:0-12047 GCA_022817065.1 Probaryconus sp. ZL-2020 | reverse complement strand
CGAGTGAGCAAGCAGCATACAGAAGGAAACAAATTCGGTTCAAACAAAGAAAAATAATTTCAAGCGTTGAATTACATGAAAATTAAAGCAGCCAAAACAAACCAGCATTTCTTAAAATAAATTTAAATCAGAAAATAATACTCTTTAAAGTGGACAAAAATAATCAAAAATAAACTTCGACGGCCTTGAACTAAAGATGTATCTGAAGTTCCAAACGATTAATTTAATCGAAATTTGAAATAAAAAAAAAAAACAACTGCAAATTAACGAAACGAGGAAAGATAATTTTTTAAAGTTAAACTATTATAACAAAACCGAAAATTATAATGAAATACCAAAAAACAACCCCTAAGCTAACCCCCATCACAAACAATTACTTTTAAACCATTGCAGTCTATTGTTCAGTTTGAAATTTTCATACATTGTTTAGAATAACATCAAACATACCCTTGAATTTTTGCAGGTCGAACGCACCCCCGAAACACCCCCAAAAACAACCCTTAAATATAAAATAATTTTTTTTATTTATTCGCGGCAGCTTGTTCAGCCGGAAATTTTCAGATGTTATTAAGAATGACGTCTTAAACATCCTTGAATTTTTGCAAGTCGAACGCACCCCCGAAACACCCCCAAAAACCACCCTTAAATCTAAAATAATTTTTTTTATTTATTCGCGGCAGCTTGTTCGGCCTGAAATTTTGAGACGTTGTTGAGTATGACGTCTTAAACATCCTTGAATTTTTGCAGGTCGAACGCACCCCCGAAACACCCCCAAAAACAACCCTTAAATCTAAAATAATTTTTTTTAATTATTCGCGACAGCTTGTTTAGCTTGAAATTTTGAGACGTTGTTGAGAATTACGTCTTAAAGAACCTTGAATTTTTTGCAGGTCGAACGCACCCCCATAACACATCCAAAAACCACCCTTAAATCTAAAATAATTTTTTTATTTATTCGTGGCAGCTTGTTCGGCCTTAAATTTTGAGACGTTGTTGAGTATGACGTCTTAAACAATCTTGGATTTTTGCAGGTCAAACGCACCCCCGAAACATCCCCCCAAACTACTCTTAAATCTAATAGTACATTACCTAACTTGTGGGATTGTTAACAAGTGTCAGGTTGTCAAAATGATCCGCAGGCGAGTTTTGACAACTGGCACGAGTTGACAATCCTTTTTCCTACTAGTTAGGTACCGTACTTTATCTAACGAGTGGGGAGTACGTGGGTTTATCACACGGGTGACGAAGTCACGAGTGTGAGAAAGTAGTATTTTTCCCACTAGTTAGATAAATTTTTTTTACATATTCGCAATAGTTTATTCAACTTGAAATTATTGGACATAGCTGAAAAATATATCTTAAACGTCCTTGAATATTGCAGTTCGAACGCACCCTCGAAGCACATCCAAAAACAACCCCTAAATTTAAAGTAATGATGTTGTAATATTCGGAACAGTTTTTCAGCTTGAAATTTGCAGACGCGTTGGACAATTCAATTTTTACGTAGGACAGTGTATAAATTCAGTGTATTATTGTAGCAAATTATTTTGCTAGATGAACAACTATAAAAGCCTAACGGACTTCATCTGTCCGACATGTTTTGGTCCGCGGGAGGTACTTCTATCCTCCTACTCATTGTATTCATCAGGTTTGGTCGAAATCACTAAAATCGAATCAAACGTAATTTTTAAAATTGAATTCCTGGATTTAAACGTTTATGAATAAAGTGACTGGGCATTGATTTCTTGAAATTCAAGCTTCTGTCGAGTTGTATTATCCAGGTATTCAATTATAAAATGTTCAGTCCTTTTTCTATTGCAATTTCAAACAAACCTGATGTTACAGAGCTTTCCCCTATCCGCCACCTGGGGACGCGCTACGTAGGGGTTACATGTTTCCCCCCGTAGTATGTATGTTGATATTTTTCTTACTATCTTTTGTATTATTTTCTTATTATCTTATTTAATTTCTTTCATTATTTTAATATCGTGCCACAAATATCTGTAATTGTCTATATTCTTTATTGTTATCGAAAAGTGGTATTATCATTAAAGTTACAGGAACGATGAGAGGGGTCGGACATGTATATTATGTGATTAAAAGTTTTCTAAAATTCAGCTTAATATTTGTTGTTGATTTCTTTGGCATAGTTTACAGACAAATTCATTATTTGCGATGACCTCATTTGGTTCTCTCTTCTTTAGTTTCTTAGTTATTTTTTTCTTGTCTTTCATTCTTCTCATTTCTGAATCTCGTTTTTCTTGTTCCATGGTGTCTTCCATCAATGAATTTATACAGTTTTTATGTATCCATCGTTTGCAAACCTTACATGTCTCTGTATTCCATTCCTTATCTCCAAGACAAGACATACAATTTTGTTCAACACTTTCGGACTCAGCAAGCAATCTGTTCGACAAATATCGTCTATATTCAGATGCATTAAAATAGTCACAGTTTGTTTGTTCAGTTATAATTTGAATATACAGCATAACAAATATTCCACAATTCGTTACATCATGTTCTTCTTGATATGGACGAAGAAAGTCCTGTCCGTCTTTCCACTGAATGTTCTGCAGCGCACCGAATCCAGAATTTTTCTTACAACGCTGTATAAATAATTTAAATGCAGTCATAATTCTTTCCTTATCATTTTGTTTTCCGTACGGATCCAGTAACAATAATGTTCCTTCATCAATGTTTACAACAAGTAAATTCCAATGCGACATGTAAGTGTAAGGCATGAATAATGTACCATGTAACTTCTTTGAGACATTATACATAGAAAATTCTCTTCGCTGAAGTTGTTCCCATTCATGACCTAATACTTTTCCACAAAGAACTGTAGAACAGTAAATGAAATTGTCCCACTTTTTCATACTGATGTATGCGAAAGCATCGACAATATAATAATTTATCCAAACATTTTCTCTCCCAATGATATAAAAATCTTTACATGTTATCATTTGTCGGCCACCAAACACTGACTTTTCAATATCTATGGTGTAACGACCAATTTTTATATTATCAGACTTGGACTTCAAATAATAATCTGAACTTTTCATTAATCCATTTGCATGTTTCAAAATAGGAATTCCTTCCATGACAATGTCCTCTGAAGCAGTATTCACACTGATCTTTTGCTGAGAACATCCTAATTTCAATATTTCTGTTTCTGTTGATTCAACTTTATCCATTTCAGTTACCTTTATCCATTTATTAGCTTCATTACATTTCAGCTTTTCGGATATGATTTCGTTTTCCCCAATACTTTCTTCCGAACATTGCAAAACCGTCAAATCATAAACATCATTCTTGTCAATTTTTTTTTCTTTCTGTTCCTTCTTTTTTTTAACATTTGCCGAATCGCTTTTCAGAGTTTGCAAATCGACTTTCAAATTTACGCTACTTTGCAATTTTTCTTTACGATTTTTCTTTCTGATTTCTCTTCCTCTTTTTCTTTGTTCACGCATTATTATATTATCTGCTAGGTTCTGTGAATGAACTAATTTACCGTAAACTTTCTTGCGGTCATAATTCTTCTTTTTTTGTTTAAATGATTCCTCTGCATAAGGGTCAGCTGCCTTTTCAGTGTACAAGATGGTCTGTTTTGATTTCAATGTTGTATTCAATTTAACGTCATTCCTCCCGGCATCAACAACAAGAGCTTCATTTTGTTTCATAATTATTCTGCAGACATCACCAACACTAAGATTTTTCTTTTCTTTTAAATATACGTTTTTTAACACTCTATTGTGGCTTTCTACGTAAGCATTAGTTACGTGCGATATGCTGTCATCGACTAAATTGAGCAGCAATCGTCCCCACAAAGGAACATACGGCATAAACGTCTCCAGTAAGTAATTCGCAAATTCTGGCGAATAATATTGATTTGTAATTTCATCGACATTCTGCTCTTTATCTTTCATTATTTGTTCAATGGTAGAATATTTCACGTAATATCGTTTGAAAAATGGAGACCTGACATACACGGCATTTTTGTTTCCATGCAAGTCATCGAAGGTGCTATCTAATTCTTCCTCCACTTCTGCTTCTTTCAGAGATTCCAAATCATCTGTCATTCTCTCAAACTCTGATTTATTTCGTAATTTTTCACCTCCTAAAAAAAGTATACTTTCCTCAATATTTCTTTTATCTTTAGACAATAATATTACGTATATTTCTCGAAATACTATATCCAGTTGCTCCAATGTTACACAAAACATGAGATGACACATGAATTCTAAAAAGAAACATTTCACATTAATTTCTTCTGATATTTTTTGGCTAATGGTTTCCGCTACTCTGCGTTGAATATGAGCCCAACATGTCAGCAGAATTGTTATATTTCCTGGCAATTCACCTTTATCAACATACATATAAGCAATATTTAAATAATCGAGTATACTCATGCCATTCCATTCTATTAAAATTGCATTCATTAGAGGCCAACTCCAATCAGTTACGATAGCTTGAGCAAATGGCCATTTATTGGTTGCTTTGAAAGCGTGATATTTAAATTCTTTCAGCATGTTACTGATTGCTTTTATATCATGCTCTGCAGATAAAGCTTGCAGAACGGGCATTAACACATCTTTGAGTCTGGTAACAATGCAATAATAAAATATCCTTTTTACATTAATATGACTTGGTTTTCTGCATACACTTCCCGTACTATCAAAATGCAATATAATTGGTTTCCGCTTCCCTTTTTTTCCTAGTAATTTCGCATTTTCAATAACACATGTTAGTTGACTGGATGTTGACATTACTACTTGGAACGGTATTTTACAGTAAAGTATTGCTGGATCACTCTTATATTGCTCAAGTATACTTAATTGTTGAAGATCTGATATATCCTGCGATTTTAGCTGTAAACGATCTTCACATTTTCGTTCAGAATTGACTTTGTAAAGTACATGTGGTAATCTTATATTTCCTGTATCACCATCGTGAAATTTTTCCATGTCAGCTGAACGCAACATTTCCGAATGCACATCATCAACTGTTCGATACTTTAAGATTTCTTTCATTTCTTCCCGTTCTTCCTGTCTTAATGGTGGATATTTTTTTGTTCCTTCTTCACTGCGATGACTTTGCAACGAATGCGTACTGAATACATATACATTCGAATAAGGTGTGTCACAATCGCAAATTAAAAATTTGAAAGCATGTTTTACTTCATGCGGTAACACACAAGTTGCATATACTGCTATATTTTCTCTCAAATTTCGTCTGACGTTGTTAAATTGCAACCGACAATAACATTTTAATTGTGTACGCATCATTTTTCTAATATGATAAATAATAAGTTTATTTTTAAATTTTCCTCTCTTAACTTGAAATAATGCAGTATTCATTTCTACAGATGCAATATTCACAACATATTCTTTTTTCAGTTTTTTATTTGGACATTTTTCATCGTTTATTTCGTCACTATTACTACAACTATCATGGTCTAACAAACGTCGTTGTTTTTCTGTTTCTGTTTTTTTCTTTAAGTTATTTCGTCTTTTCAATATCTTGTTTCTTATATCACTCTGGCGAGTAATTTCATCAGTTATAATTTCTTTCTTTTCGTGTTTAAACTTTTCCATTTTTCTTCCATTTGATTTGTGCGAGTTACCCGAATAAGTATTGCTTTTATTATCACTATCAGAAGATGTTGTTTCAGAAGATGTTACATAACTGTCATAAGGAGAGCTGTGATTGTAATACAAATTTACATCCATATTACTATCAGAATCGTCAGTTATTATGTCATTATTTTGTTGTACACTTTCAACAAACTGACAATTGCTTTCATTAATATTTCCTGTCATATTCCTCGCCATTTTTACTTTATTTTTATTATTTATTTTTTTCCCGTAAGACTCATTTTCATTTTTCATATTTGCTTTATATTTTTCCATTGGTGGCATTTCTTCATCTTGAAATTCAAATACAGCCATGTTTTCAATGTCATTTCCTTTATTTTTTTTATTCGCTACTTTCGTTTCAGATAAGTTAACATCTTTACATTTTCTGTATCGAGATCCAGGGGCGTCGATTTTCTTAACTTCTGTGCTAGTGGAGGCAGATACATTTGCTGTACTTTGTTTTGTATCTGCACAAACAGAGGAATTTAGGATAATGTCTTTTGTATCACTGGAATCAGACAAATGTACTTCATTTTCTTTGGTACCCTTAGAGGCAGATAAATTTTTTACAATTT
Source organism: Probaryconus sp. ZL-2020 (assembly GCA_022817065.1). Lineage (NCBI taxonomy): Eukaryota > Metazoa > Arthropoda > Insecta > Hymenoptera > Scelionidae > Probaryconus > Probaryconus sp. ZL-2020. Next base: position 5,836 of record JABFQA010002059.1, on the reverse strand, counting down.
TTGTTTTGTCGCTATGGGCAGACAAATTTACTGGACCTTCTTTTGTGTCGCTAGATGCAGACAATTCCATATTTTTACCTTCAGTGTCCAGGGAGGCAGAAAAATTTTTTGCACTTCCTTCTGTGTCGCCTTCTCCTACTGCATCTTCTTCTGTGTCGCTGGAGGCAGACAGTTCCGTTTTTATACATTCTGTGTCGCTGGAGGCAGACAATTTTACCGCAGCTTTTTTCGTTTTCCGAGAGGCAGGCAATTTCATTTCTGTACATGTTGTGTCGCTGTAGGCAGACAAATTTGCTGCGTCTTCTTTTTTGTCGCTGGAGGCAGACAGTTTCATTTTCATACATTCTGTGTCGCTTGAGGCAGACAATTTTACCGCAGCTTTTTTCGTTTTCCGGGAGGCAGGCAATTTCATTTCTGTACATATTGTGTCGCTGTAGGCAGACAGTTTCATTTTTATACATTCTGTGTCGCTAGAGGCAGACAATTTTACCGCAGCTTTTTTCGTTTTCCGGAAGGCAGGCAATTTCATTTCTGCACATGTTGTGTCGCTGTAGGCAGACAAATTTGCTGTGTCTTCTTGTGTGTCGCTGGAGGCAGACAAATTTTCTACACTTTCATTATTGTCGCTAAAGGCAGACAACTTTATCGCAGCTTTTTTCGTTTCGTGGGAGGCAGGCAGTTTCATTTTCTTACATGTTATGTCGCTGTAGGCAGACAAATTTACTGTGCTTTCTGTGTTTTTGAAAGCAGACTGTTCCATTCTTTTAACATCTGTGTCGCTATGGGCAGACACATTTATTGCATTTTCTTCTATGTCACTGAAGCCTGACAAATTAACTGTTTTTTCCTCAGTGTCGCTGAAAGCAGACATATTAACTGTTGTTTCTTTAGTGTCGCTGAGGCTAGACAAATTTACAACAGCCATGTCGCTAGTCGCTGACAATTGTACTCCAGTTATTTTTTTGTCCTTAGAGGCAGTTATATTTGCTGCAGTTTCTTTTGTTTCACTGGTGGCGGACAAATTTACCATATTTCCATTTCTTTCGTCAGTAGCAGATAATTTCCGTTTTCGTCCCTTTTTCTGTGCAATGGTAGACGCAGGCCAAATGTGTTTCATTTTCATTCCATTTGTATCGTTACAAGTTAAGCGATTTGATTCATTGTATTTTTTATGGTTAGAAGCAGAAAAATATACGTCTTTTCTCGGCGAGTCAAATGAAGGAGACAAAGTTAATTGCTCTTCTTTGGTGCCATAGGAGTCAGAAGTATCCAGATTGTTATGGTGGAATTTTGGTTCACTACTCTCAATCTTTTCTGCTTTATTTTTCTTCTCAATATTATTTTTATACTTTTTCATTTCATCGGTTTCCTCATCACTATGTTTAAGGTCATAATCGTGTAACTTATTTTCTTTATTTAGAATGCTTATCTTTTTTGAATTATAAAGCCGAATATTGTAATGATCGCGACTTGTTTTCGGTAACCCTTTTACAGCATCCTCGGCGTCAAACCCTTCCACCTCTTCCAAAACTTCATAATGTCCGGCAAATTCGGAGAATTTCGTATATAATAATTTAATTGGTTTTGCAGTATGTTCATCGGAGAGATAAAAATAAGTTTGTAAAGCATAGACTCCTGGTTCACATTCGTAATATAATTTAACTTCCCTATTGTATATTTTGGTGAATACAGCTATTTCGAATTCACTTGCATAAGTTCTATCTAAACCCATGTAAGCAAAGTATTCATTTCTATCTTTGTATGTTTTATATGATGAATCACCACTTTCAATTAATATTGGATACTGATCTATCATCTGTTCCCATGATTCACATGCATATTCAACGATTGTTGTCCTTATTTTTAAATGATGGTCCTGATTACCCTTAAGAGCATGGGAAAAACTTCGAAATAAGCAATTCCCATCACCTTTAATGTGAACAACATTCACGTAAACATCCTTCGAAATCATTTCACACGGACCATCGTTCTCATTCTTGTTTTCAATTACTGTTTTAAAACGTTCATTATCATTATGTTTTAAATACGAAATAACGAGATCTTTCAGTGAACCCTCGTTCCACATTCTTTGATATCGCATTTTCATTTTCGATGAGAAAGCTTCGCGAAACGTCTTCGAAATCTAATAATAAATCGTGAACATGTACATAAATATGAGTATTAATATTAATGAAATTAACAGTTAGCAATTTTGGAGACAGCGGAGTTATCAAGAAATAAATGGAAATGTAAACTAATACATTGAGAAAAATTTAATTTAGGATTTACGGAATCCCAAATTTCATAAATAGAATTTCTTTAAACAAAATTGTTCAAATATATTTTTGTAATAGACATGAACTCGAGAAAAAAATCAATCTCAAATGACCAATAACTTTAGAATCCCTTCCCTAATCAGGAACCAATAAAAACCATCTATTAATGAAGCATCAATAAAAAATTCCGCACAAAAGAAAACATAAAATCCCATTGGGGATTAATCGCAATTAAGGTAAGGTACCAAACATCGATCCTGAAAATATTCTCGATCCATCGGATCTTTACCGTCGTCGAAATTTCCCAGGAGTACGAGAGAGAGAGAGATAGAGAGAGACAGAGAGAGAGAGGACAGACAGTTTCTCAGTAACCCATTCCATCTTCTTGACTAAAATTCAATGATCTTAACTAGACCGGTGCTTTTACAGCAAAGTGCTCCTTTTAGTAATCACGACTATGGAGAACTCGTTTTTCCTCGATATCTACTTTATACCCCCGTCCGTCGAAAAAAAAAAAAGAAGAAAAAGAAATGTCGACAAATAAAAAAAAAATAGAAAGAAAGAAAGAAAGAAAAAAAAAATAAAAGAAGAATGAAAGAGAATGAAAAAAAAAAGGAAAAAAGAAAAAAAGAGCCAAAAAGACTTTCTTTAAAAAAAGGAAATGGTCCTTTTTCCCTGGAGAGAAAAGGGACGAGGTCCCGTGCAGAAACAGAGAGAGCGGCGTGGAGGGGCTGGGGGCGGAGAGTCGAGCAGGAGTACTTTGCGAAGGATCCGCTGCGCGAAAAGCACGAGAGAGGGTCCTATAAATAATTAGCGAGGAGTCGCTTGCTCTCCGCTCCGCGAGCGTAAGCGGCTTACGGCCCCCTGGCCCCTCGGCCCGCGTCTACGCCGACACCCTGGCCTCGCTCGATCTCTCCCCTCCCCCCACCCCATCAACCCCGCGTCCTCCTCCTCCACCACCGCCACCGCCCCCGCCGCCCTCCGTTCCCCTCTCGTACGCCAATGGCCCATCGACCAGGAACCACCGTCGTCCCTCCTGCCTCTCGTTCGCCAGCCGCCACTGTCCCTCTCTTAGTCCGCGTCGTCGCGGTTCCCTATCGTTCCCTCTCTGTCACTGGCTCTCTCCTCCATCATCCTCCAACCAGACCAACCTTCCGACGACTACCACCCTGCCACGCAACCCCCTTTCCTCCCTCTTTTCGGCAAAAGCTCCTGACAGAGAGAAGATAGGAAAGCCACCTACAACCACGCTTCACGGTATAGTATAGTATATATATATAACGATAGGAAAGCTATATATATGTATATGTATATATATTTATTATATATATATATGCACGTCCTCGCTGCACTTTCCGCGAGCCTGAATCTTACTAGATGTTATAGGAGAACGATAATACATTTCATGTTTTGTCGGATCGTTTAAATTTTGGTTATTTCTCGACGACGTGGAATTGGGGGAAATTAAAAATTTGAATGCAGTTGAGTCTAATTGAAACTATACTCAGAGAAAAGATTTAGTATAGTTAACTCTTTAACGTCCAGTGTTACCATTTGGTAACATTTTGGAAAACTTTACTTTTAAATATAATATCAAAAGATGACGATTATTTTTTATTTAAGAAAGGATCTTCAGAATAACTAACAAATTTCGTAAAGATTACTGATAAAAGAATATTTAAAGAAGTTTTTTTTCAAATGTTTTCATTGGTGAAAAGAATTGTTAAAACATCTTTGGTATATGTTGTTAATTATTCACGTTTCTTCAGTGAAGCTTATATTAATTATATTAATCTTCTATCAAGCACACTGTGGTTGCACGTTTGGAAGACTCTAAATCGTCTTCGTAATCTTTATAAACCAGAAGTTGACTTAATTGTAAGAGAGGTACTACACCAGAATGCAAGTATAAATACATAAACCTTTATTTACAAAAACTTGAACGATAGCTTAAACGATAGAGCTATTAAATTGTTCTGTTACGAGCTTAAAGGTTAATGCTCAGTTAAGCCTATTTAAGGACCAGTATAGGAAATTTATATAGGCTAAACCTAAGAGCATCTATGAAAGTTAAAATAAGTATTAGATGCTTGATTTATCTACAATACTTTGTATGTAAATCCTATCTCATATAAACCAATATGTCACTTTTCTATAACGATAATGTGATTACAGCATCAACAATTTTGGATAACTGGGATTTGATATGGTAAAAATTCATGAAACTTCGAATAATTTTTACCATATCAAATAGGAAAATTTACCAAATTGGAAACATTTGATAGTTTTTTTTTTTTTTTCAATATAAGTAACACGATACGTCTTGATTCCTATTTGGTATGGTAATTTTTCCTACAACTTTTTCTCTGCTTGATAGCTGTAGGTAGTTTGGAGGTTGTTTGGAGTGAAATCAAAAAGTCAGAAAATATTTCCTTGCCTCAAATAAACACGCTTAAGTGTAATGAGGTATGTCGGATGATTAAACAAACTCGACAGCAAACTTTAAAATCTGTTCATAAAAGAGTTAAGCTCTATTAGCTCGAACGGTTAAGCTTCGGTCAGGAGCTTCATCCGGGCATCGCCACACGCGTCGACAAGCGCGACTAGCGCTGATTATCTTAGCGGGATAGATCGCGTTTACGTTAATGACGATCGTCGAAAGCCCTTTAGCGTAAAGTTAAATGCTCCAGAAGTCTATCTGCCGTGCAAATAGGGCGCGCACTTGCGGAGAGAAAACGTGAGCGAGGGGCGCAACGGTGATCAGCTTAGTTGCGTGCATCAGCCCATCAGGACGTTGACTGACAAACAAAATAAATCTATGCCATCGGCACGTGCTGCGAGCCTATATTTCGTTAGGACGGCTTAGGCTAGTTTGTTCTCAACAATCCAGTCACGATGCTCCTTTTTTCGCCTCTACCCTGAAACCTCTAATTTACAGATATAGTACAGTCTTGATCATTATTTTCCAAACATTCTATTTTTAGGCGCAGAAGAAGGGGGAAAAAAAAAAAAAAAAAAAAAAAAAAGATTGGGGTCTTGCGGCAATTCAAGCGCGTTTGTTAAATTATGACTATAGAAATAGAAAAATACGCTGAGGAAAAAGTTTTATGAAAAATTAACTATACTTTATAGTAAATTGAGGATAAAATTTTGTGTAAACGATATTTCTGTGACTTCAGGTAATAACCAGGGAAGTTATATGGAAATTCGTATATTCTTGCCTGGTTATTACTTGAAGCCACAGATTTATAATAAGTTCATAAAAAAAATTATGAGAAATCCATTAAGTTTTACTATACTGTATAAGAAAAATTCTGTGAATTATATTAAATTTTCTACAAACTTATAATGTTGTAAATACTACATTGTAAATGGTTCGGCAAGATTTTATTAAGTTATCTGCTAAATGCAAAAAACAAAAAGTTTTGATATCACATAAAGGCAAGTCTGAAAATAAAAAAAAAAAAAGAAAAATAATTAAAACCAAAATTTCTTGCTGGTCTAATTTATTTATTATATTAGTATATTTCTTTTTCAATTTTAGAAATTCATATTATTGA
>JABFQA010002058.1:0-12051 GCA_022817065.1 Probaryconus sp. ZL-2020 | reverse complement strand
TTCTCGGTTCATTAATGTTTCAAATCTACCATGAAGATTATTGCTAAAATGAATATATGAAATTACTTGTGGAATAAATTAGCAAAAGATATCATCGAAACGCACTATCTTGCAACAACTAAACCGTACAATGTATAACTATAATTGATTTCCAATTTCCAACAAAAAAAAAAGTCCCTGTTATCGAGGAACTGTAAAAATGCAAACCAGTTTTGTGCATTACAATTTTTCCATGCGTGTATCGTGCATCAGTGAATAACTTCATTAAGCTTTTATCAACAATTTTCTCCTTATCCCGATAGCACGTACATCGCAGCACGATACTCTCATCATGTAAATTAAATAAGCTACGAAAATAACGTCGATGTATATTTACTACATTATTACAACTCATTAAAATATTCAAATCCTCATGGTTTCCGCGATTATTAAGGTTTCTGCGTTGCTTTCACGCAAGGCCGTTATAGAGACCGTCGAACATGATATAGCTGCCGATTACCTCGTCTCTAATTTCTAATCCTTTAAAATTTGTGACGTTAAAAAAAATTCGAAAGAGATACTCAAATAAAAAGAAAAAAAAACTTAACGTTTTACAAGATAATGTATAGCCTTCATCGCCAGGATTTATACGATAATAGCAGTTCGTATTGAAAAATTACATTTACATCTATTAATTATTAATACAAATATTTATCTAAATGGAAAAAATTCCACGAAGTGTTACAAATTGAACGACAATTGCGCGATGAAATAAAAAAAAAAAAATGTTAATTTAGAAAATATCATAGATGGATTCTCTAATCTGTCAAATTTGTTGGGCAAATTAAATTACAGGCAGAGAAAAAAAAAACAGGGTACGAAAAAAAGTGACGGAATATGATTCTTATAATTTGCTCATGAGAATAAAAGGAGTTGAAAAACTAGAGACCGGTCGAAGACCTTGCTTGATACCTCTACCGTCCAGTAACTTAAATGTACGAAGGTCGAACGTTCCCATACCCCGTCCGACGAGCTTTCGAACAACCAATTAAATTAGACGAAGGCATCCTGGATCTCTCTAACCGTTCTTTTTATTCTTCTTTTGTTTCAGGTAAGTTCACGCGTCCAGCTCGCGGCCCGTGCTGACCTTTAGGTGGAACGATAATGCACCGGCCAGGCCGTCCTGATAACCATCTGGAAGTTCGATTCGGTGTTTTGAAACAAGTTTCAAAACACCGGCTGGGAACACACTGTTGCTCCGCGTTATAAAATTCAGGAAGCAAAACCGTATCCAAAATAGCCCAATATATTAGCCCCATGTTTCATATATATAAATATTCTTTATAATGGATCGTATAAAACGGATACGACTTTTTGGAAGCAGATAAACATTGATGCTCCCTCGGATAAGATTTATAAAACGGAATTAAAATATGTCGTTTCGAAGTTATAAATTTTTTATTTATTCGCATGCGGAGTTTTTAACTGCCAGTATAGTACGTTCTTTATGACGTTTTAATTTCTTTTTCTTTCGCGTATAAATAAGATTTGTGAATAATAAAACGAGCATGAAAGAAAATCGTAACAGAAAAAATGAAAATATTTCGGAAAAATCATTATTCGAAATCTTTTCACAATGTTACGTACGAAAATGAGGCTCATAATTGCATTTCTATGGCACTGAATTTCGATACTCAGGCATTCCGCTTTCGTGCGCGGTATTCCTTTATGATGTACTTCTTTTTCTTTTATTTTTTTTTTCTTCTTCTTTTTTCTTAAACATCACGGAAATACGACACCTTAAATGCACTCAACTGAGAAGGAGAAAGAGAGAAAAAAGAAGAAAGCCGGGTTTTGATTTAAGAAACTGATTTATTATACCAAGGGTCCTCATCGCAGGAGTGACCGGTTTCTCATATTTTCGCCGTACTTTCAAACCCTAAGTGGACCTATTTTGGTGCGCCAAAGTGTTAAGAGATTAATCCGAAATTGAAATTAATATCGACATTGGCACTTATCAACATTTGCAGAGTGATTGGTAACATTAATTTTAACGTTATTAAATAATTACATTACGCTTAATTAATATTGATTTTTGTAACTTAATAACTTCTGATCTATATTCAAGAGCGTCGCAAAGTATTGCTGCTCTAACTTGCCATTAATTAAATGGCCTTAAATCAATGCAAATAAACATAATAGAAACCAGGCAGATATCGACGTCTTTATCTTCGAAGAACTGCTCATGCTCATTACTTATTAACATGTAAAGCGCATTTTAATCGAAAGGCGCATTCGATTAATCACTCTATTTAACGTGCTTCGATTATCCAATCACAATGCAAAGGTACGTTTGCTTTAATTATGCATTTATGTCTGGCTGTATTTCCAGATGAAATTTGATACAATTTTTAAGTAGGATTTTCGATAAAAAAAAAAAAAAAAAAGAGTAACCTCTTGATCTGGCATTTGCATTTCAATGCATTACTGATTATTACGTTGCTTCATTACTCTAACTAATTTTCTCATAAATGTCAAACGTTAGGCCAATTACGATACTTCTCCGGAGCAAATATTGTGTATTATAAAAATTTATTAACTCCTTTCTACGAATGCTCGCGATCATTCGTTAGGGTAATTTATATTAAATCATTTACATATAATAAAAAAAAGTTTCTTAGAATGTCAAATGCCAGTCAAATTTATGACCGACGAGAAAACCTTTCTGGGAATTGTTCCTCGCCTGTCAAATGATCCACGTGTAAACATATTTCCATTATATATTAATTTAAATTCCACAGTCTGAACGATACAATTAATTTTCATTCGTAACTTAATAATTTCATTTTTGTAAACCTCCTCGAGCGGAAAAATGCTGTGGGAATCGCTGGATTTCCTAACAAAAAGCAGTCATTTCTCATGGTTAATCGTAATTTCTAATTTGTCAATGCTTTATGAAATTTCTCCATTCGTACAACTTAATTACATGTTAAATTTAGTTAACGAACTGATTATAATAAGTAAACATAACAGATCTATTTGTATTATTTAATAAACCATGAGATGAGGCAAATTTAAATAAAATTTAATTTCATGAATTAAAATCTTGAATGAAATAAAATATTTCATTCCTCGTCCTTTAAGGGATTCTAAATCGTATTTAAAAACAATTTTCCCAAGTCCAGTTCTAAGAGATTCGTCCAGGAGATAGAAAGAACGGTGGGTTTAAAACTGCGTTCGGCAGCTCGCGCGGCCTTTCTCATTTTACATGTTGTTTTACAAGCCAGAACCTCGCCACATGCTGAGAGCGGTTCCTCTGCGCTTAAGTTTTAAGCGGAGCCGGACTGCTTTTGTCCGGTGCCTTCTTCAGTCCTTTCGTTCGTTCTCTCGATTCGGAGGCCTTATCATCCTCTCATCCAACCGCATGCGTTACTAAAATGCCAACGGAGGTTAGAGGATCCTTTTTGATACGAATCCAAGATTGCTCGATGGCTCATATGTGGCTTTTAAAGCGATGTCTGTCCCCTTTTCGTAACGGCCATTTTTGTTGGACCTGCTAATTTGTGAAATGTCGACCCTACGTCGGATTAAATTTCGCAACATTTCGTGAAATATATGTGCGCATTGCAGAAATAATTCTCCCGTGTAATATGTTGAAACTACATTTTGGAATGTGTATTATGGTGTCTACTATTTTAAAACAGAAATTCAGGAAACTGAGTTTCTATTTCGTCAAAGTTCCAAATTACACAATGATTCCAATACACTTCTAAATGGAGTTTGAAAATAACAATTCTCTCTTTTTCTTTCTACTTTGTGCATTCAAAAAAAAAAAACGTTAAAAATTTGTGTCGTCTAAATATAATAACTTGAGAAAAAATATAAGATTAGAAAACTGAATGTAAAAGAATTAAAACTGATAAAGTAATCAAAGAGGCAAAAACAGGTTTATAAATAATACACCTTTCTTTGTCTGTTAAAATATCTGCGAACTCGATAAGAATCTTGTACTAATAATTTTCCTTCCTAAGTTATATGTTAACATCGATAGCAATAATATCACGTTACAGTTTATGTAAAAGAATCGCTGGAGGTAAATATTACGCAAGGTGTGAGCATTATTTTTGCTTAAATAACAAGTTAACTCCGCACGATACCGATGTTCCCAAATACACGATAAATGACGTCTATAAATCATCTTTTGACTTTTCAGGATTTTTGTATTTTGTTACGTGGATTTTGCAAGATGGCTTCTCTCGTGACTGCGGGGAATTGTAGGTCTCGTGACTCGAGGGAATCCCTCTTGCACTCTCCGGAACCCTTATTCTTAAACAGGAAATGCGGCTACTTCGCAACGTATCCAACATCGAACGCGTGTCAGCTCTACAGAGAGCGTTGAGTAGTTATCATTGATCGCTCTCGTGTACATTCTACTGAAATAGTACCTTCGAGATGAGAGATGGAAAACTGTCTAGGAAGTTTTATTCGAAGTACTGTAAATTAGCTGCAACTTACAAAATTTAAATCACGAAGGGGTTCCGAGTTTCTACAGTTTTCAACAAACTTTATATCTAAAGAAACATTATTTCTGGAAAATTTATTTTGAAAAAGTTATATGAATAATCCAACAATTGAAAAATATTTTGCCTTATTATTAATTTATGAATATAACTCAATTTTTGAGTTAATTTAATTTATTCTTCACATCTCTTCAAACTATAAGCATTACACAATTTTAAAATCCAATATAAACCCTGCCTGACACATTTCAAAAATTCATATATCTCCTTTAGAAGAATTATCTTCAGTCTTCCAGGGCAAGGTTGAACCAGAGTTCTGACAGTATATTCATCTCTGCAGAATGCGAACAATTAACTTCACAATGTTATAACTCACAGAAATATTTGTTTCGATTTATATTTTGTGGGCGGTCTTCAAAATTCGTAAGACAAAAATACATTAGTTTTCCCGTTTCTCATTATAAAAACTTCAAGCTTGACTAATGGTGATCGACACTTGTCGAATTTATGACAGATCGATTAAAGGAATTATAACTTTACATAATTAATATCAGAGTTTTGTTTTACGTGGAAAAATGATATTTAAAAAATGTTTACAGTTTCTAGTTGTAAATATTTTCTTTTTAATACGTAAAGTTTCATGAGAAATTCTTGCGTTAGTTTTTGAACCCGAGTCCTAGTCAATTTATTTCTTGGGTTTCGCCGGATTCTGGCCGGAGAATGCCGCACTGATCCTGATAGGGCACCAGCGAAAAAGAACTGCAGAGAAAGACGGAGACAAGCTTTCTTCCTCGAGTTCCTGCGATGCGCTCTGACTCTTTTGTTTCCCAGCCATTGGACCCCAGTCGAGATCCTATCTGGCATAAATAATTATCCTGCGAGTTGGCAGCCGCAGATGCTCCTTCACGGTTCTGAAAGAAATGGCGAACACCGAAAAGAATCGGTACCTGAATGAGAAACGACATTTTTTCTTTAACCGCCGAATGTTTAAATTAAATATAATCCTCTTCTTAGCAAGAAGGAATCTCAGAATAAATTCCTACTTTTTTTTTTATATAATCAGGAAAAATTCCTTTTCCTTCGACAAAAGTGAACAACATTCAAAACGTTACTTAAAGAAGAGGAGGATGTTCCTTTAATCTAGAGACAATGGACTGACGTTCCATACAAACAACTCATTGTCTGAATTAAGTAAACGTCGTCCTAATTAGCTTAACCTGCGAACACTATAATCGTACAAAGAAAACCCCATTGATCGTAAGCAATCTATTGTTTCGCTGAATAATCCATCGCTGGTTATCGTTAATTTTCAATTTCTTCCATCAAAGATGGAATTAAATTACACCTCACGTGGATACAGTCGAAGATATATTATTCTACCGTTCTCTGTGTCGTTATTATCGAAATACTATTATTCCCTATAATAAAATAATTAAAAATTTTCTCCTTACTTAAAACGCGCAAAGATTGAAAAAGATTTCACAGGATTCACCGCCAACGAGACTGTTAACTTTCTTCGCTCAAAAATATTTCAAACCGTACATTCTCAAGATCCTCCATTCTTTATCTTTTCAGAGTTTAAAATATTTCTCTTGACGGTACCATCTTAACGCAAAGATAATATCCAAATCGAACAATTACATCTTTCCACGAAAATCGCGAAATTGTATTGGGTGTGCGGAGAGGGGCGAGGAGGAGAGGAGAGGGGGGGAGAAGGCAAATAAATTCCCCTCGGTTTGAAATCGAGCCTCAAAATCTCGTGCATATTTCCTGGCTCGGTGCACCATAAATTAAGTTGATCCACGGAATAGCAGAAATTCCTTCCCTTTTCAGTCCTACGGCGGACGTCGGCGGCTCGTTACCCGAGATCGTAATAAGCATATGCTCGGTCAAGGATCGTCTTAATTGAAATCAAGCTGCCTCGATCACGGATACGACGCTAATTGATCTCGCGTCCAATCTGCGCCGAGCCAGCACCAACGGCACGGCAGTCAGGCACGAATTCGCCGATCGAAAACCGATCGCTTCCAGGCTCGACTCGAGCCTTGTGATGTATGCCCGTTACGCGCGAGTTTTGCGCCGGGAATCTCTCCTCTTTGTGTAGAAATGACAGCCCTACGAAGCCGATGCGATCTCGACACTCGAGCACGCCAGCCCCGAGCCCGGATCGTTTCGAATCAAACGGAAATCGGCCTCTCGCTCGGTACCAACGCGAGCGCCGATCGAAATCAATATCTAAGCACACCCACTTCGAGCCAAGTGTCAGGAGTAACTGACTTTGATTGATACTCGAGTTGCGAATATCCCAGCGATGTTCTAGGTCGAAGCTCGCCAACTGCGTTATCTATTCGCGTTGTTATGTAGACCGGCAAAAGTTTGATTGACTGCAGTGCCATTGTTCGAATTAATGGCAACGTGGGTACGTTCGATTCACTGAAACTAAACGCAGGATGAGGCTTCGAATTAAATTGTACGTTCTGTTTCGTTGGTTCTGTGGTATGGGGCGATTTTTGTACTATCGATGTTTAATTGATTTTCGTGAGATGGATGTGTCTACGATTGAAATTTACACATTTTCATCTCGTACTGAACGCAATGAATTGAATATTTTATTGCCGCTTGTGATATTGACGCGTTGGATACGTTGCTTGGAATAACCGCCATTTCTATTTGCATGATATTAAGTCAAATTAAAATTCTTATCTTGTATTTTATCCAAAGTAATGATCTCGTAGGATATTTTAAAGGACGTTTGAATTATATTTGCAAATTATCGAATTATTATAATCATCGTTTAGAGGGTGATTATGAAATTCCAATTTGACACTTTGGATGAGATACAGAAATTTTCTCAAAATGATTACACGTGAAGCCTTGTTACAGATGACAACCATGAAGGATGGATCCACCTTTGGTCAGACGGGAAATTCGTGCATAAAGTTAATGATCACAATTACGGACTAATTGATTGTTTCGCGTATTGCGTGGTGTCAATAGTGCCAAACGCGTGGTTAGCTCTCTAATATTCGTAGAGCCTGAGGGGGCAATTTCAATTTCGACTGCGTTCTCAGAAAGTTGCGCCAATTTTCTCACGCCGAAATTTTTCAAGACCCTCAATTTACAAAACCCAACAATTTTTTAGAAATTTCGAATGATCCTTCTGATCTTATAAATTTTTACATCTAAAATTTGTAATTCTGATTTTGTTCTTCATAAACATTTAACATAATGAAATATTTCTACGGATTTATCTAGAAAAATGTTTTTGTTCCGACTGTAGTTTAATAAATAATTTCAGATATATATATATATATATTTATAAAGTGGACGGTAAGAAATGTCTTAAATTTTTATATATTTATTTTTTTTTCTTCGACGAACGATCAATATTATTAGATAGTATATCTGGGTCATGTTTAAGAGGGAAATTGGCCCAGCAGGAGACCAATCACTTCACTTCGCGATAAGGTATCTCAAAGTTATTGGATTTTGATCGCAACAAATCATTTTGGTGTCATTATGCGGAATTACTATTAACCGTAACAGAATATAAACATTTTTTGTCCGGCATCATTTTATGAATACATTAAAATAAAGACGAACGGATAAACCTTCACAGATCGTTTGATTAAATTTATTGGGTACCATAATGGCGTAATAACTCTTGCATAATATATCAATGATAACTTTCAAAACTTATTTTCCTTAACGATTCCAATAATTACCCCGCACAAAAAGAATCAACTAATACCGGCTCCATTAATAAGAAAATCCAAAGTTACCAAAGCGATTCGCGTAGTTCGATTCATTAACACACCATTATCGCAAATTACCGTGGAATATCAATTCTGGCGTCCATTTTTGAACGGCGATTTCGACATGCAACCATTAAGGAAATATCCGCTCGCGTGGAATCATAAAGCTGCTAATTCAACGTTTTCTTTCGCGACGTCTAAACACGCTCGCTTGCATTATAAAAGCAACGGAGCAATGGTCGTTTCCTCGAGGGCGCGATTTTCACTAATTTCCCTATATTTTACTTGCTGCGCACGTTCCACGCTCGAGGGAATTGCCGCAATTCACACAAAGGTCGATCCATCCTGAAATATTATTCAAGAACGAACGATCAAACGAAAGATTTACTTTGAAGAAGATCCACAACAGGAACTGGAAATTGACATTGCCGGAAGAAACTGCGTGAAACTGAAAAAGATGAAAACCACTGAAAGTAAGTAAACATTTGTTGTAACGATTTTTGAACGGCTGAATAAGAAACCAACGACGCACGTTTCTAGGATAGTTTATTATGTGGATTGAGAGAAGCAACCTTTTACATAACCACATTAGAAATGTTTTACGTAATATTTGAGATTTTTATGGTGAAAGTCATATGTGTTATTTGAAACGGGAAATCATTCTTGATAAAATTATTAATTTTATGATAACATTGTTTCATTGGAGAAGACTTATTGTGCAATTTAGTGTCGTACAATAAAAATAGAGACACCTTTTTTTTTATCAAGTTTATTTCAGATAATTTTCTCCGAATGCAGGAACACGATTTAGAGTAAGTTTACAAGCGATTCATTTTATCACGACTCAATCTTGTAATTAGTTTCTTATTTTGAAATTCAGTCTCGCGATAATGTCACAGTGTAATTATGGGAAAATTTTCTGTTTTAATTTATACGATAACTTTATATGGTAAAAAACATACAATTTCACCTATAAGATCAAGATAAATATATGTTAACATAGTTGCACGATTACTGACAACGTTTATAAATACGTTTCCATCAACATCGACGTTGACAAGACACAGCCAACCCTAAGCCATAAAGAATTATAACATTAACGTTAATTACGTCGACTAATTATTTTATCAATTCATTTTATCTGATATTAAGAAATTAAGATTGTTCGATCGAAAATCCAGTTCGTGATTTTAGCAATCCAGTTTTCTTATTCCATATCATTACATAAATGTTCGTTCACCTCTATAGATACCATTGTAAATGACTTCCACTTGTTTCTTAATGTTATAAATCCCGTGGCAAATAAAATTTTGTAAACGATCTTTTCCTCTTTCTTATAGTGATCTTATAAACTAAGCCGAATTCCTTTGGAATGAACACGGATACAGAAAGAACGTAAACAGTCTCTCGGTAACAGCGTTCTTGATTTACGGTCGCAAGAGCCAATGCAGCAACAACACAGCAGCTTCAGTTGCACAGGGGTCATGCAATCTCGTAGATCGCTCGCACTGATTTGCTGTGTCTCACCTTTTTCGAGATACACTAAATACGCAGTTATTTTCTTAACGTGCCTATAACCGTATATCGATGGCAAGTAATAGAGGCCTTCTCTTCAACCTGATAAAATATAGTCTGTAAAAATGCTAATAACGAAATTCACGAGAACAGAAAAGAAAGAAAAATCATCCCTATAATGGTCTTTTTTACCCTACATTTTAAAAATAATTTACGAACCACTCAAAATTCATTTTCTTTTTTTTTTCATTCGCTAGACTTTGATTTTTTTTTTTAAAATAACAATTTGAAAAACGTTTCATTGATTTTGTTCTGTAAATGAATGTTCATTCGATCGAAGCTCGCATAACTTTCTAGAGTATCTGTATGAACTGAAAATATTACAATCATTTAAGTGAGGTAAATAAAGAAAAAGAGACGCGGCATACCTGTTTCAGCGAGGTAGATGATAATGGCGGATATAGATCAGACGTTGTTTTATTGCAGACAGATGCGCGAATCGCAAGCTCGGTTTCGTAATGGCTGACGGCCGTAATGGTTAGCTACAGATCGCACTTGGCTCTTTCTTTCGTTTTCACGTCTTCGGTCCTAACAGCTCTTCTTTCGCTGAATAAAGTGGGATGGCCCGAGACGCCCGAAAATAATCGTTATTACATATCTACGAAACGATGCCGCTCTCGCAGAGCCGCTTGAAATCGACGCCAGAGGCTGGCGCGATTCAACCGAGATCGTTCTGCATATCTGCATTTTTCAATTCGGTTCAAACGATTGCTGAACCAAATGGAACACAATGCTCACCTTTCTTTTTCTTTTTCCTTTTTTCGTCCACGAGAACAATGTTTAATTGCTTCACAATATTTCTTTAGAAATTCTGAACATTTTAAATGTAAAGAAATTTAATCTGTTTTCTGTTTATAACATTTTTAAAATGTTACAGTTGAAAATTTCTCGAACCATTTATACGAATAGTTTTTTGTTTTCTTTATTATGCCAAACGCATTTTTACGACGAAACAATGTATAATTAAAAAGTGTTATGAAAATGGCAGAAAATTGTAGACGAAGTGAGTGGCACGCAAACAAGGTGTCGGAAATGGCGCAAGAAGTAGATCTTAGTGCTTTACTGAGAACTCGAAGGAACGCAAAAGGGCGGAGGCTGGCGAACGAGAAAAATAGCGAGAACAGAGGTGTCTCAAAGGGTTCGGTACCGGTCGTTACAGAGGCGGTAATTATCGTCATGTAAGGCCAGGCTACGCGCTACCAACCGTCGAAGGCCGAGGCCGAAACGCGTGAACATTAGCCAACCAACGCTAAGAGGAACCACTCTTATAATCCTAATGATATGTGATGGCAAATGCACTAACTGAGCCAAGTATGCATGCGAATTGCGAGCAAGTGCATTCCTTTAATTCGGCGAAGTTGAAAAAGTTTTCAAAAATCAAGTCTCAGTTAAAGAAAGAAAACAACGTTGAAGGTGTTCTAAAATAACGTTTAAAGTCATAATTTTCGTGCATTTGATGTCGAATTTAAAGACTTTTTCTTTTTAAAGTTTAAGTATCTTTCACTTTTAAGACTAAAAAATTGTTTATTGAAAGGTGAAGTAAAAGAAATTCGTGAAGACCACTTATGTAGAAAATGTTTTCTTATTTTCAAAAGTGAAAATTAAAAAGAAGGTGTTTGAAAAATTATGTTTACTCAGAAATAAATATGAAATGAGTTAAGTAATTTGGATGTTGATTATAGGAGGCAAAAAAATGGTGAAAGACAGAAAGAAGAAACAGTCAACACCCTTGTAGAAAATTAGCAATTTTAATGTCGGGAGTCTGCAAAGATAACATCTAAAGCAGAAAAAAGGATAGTACCTATTGCATTGGATTCGGGCGGCTTCGAGAATTAGCATTCGTACTTACGGCGTAAGACCGATTCTTCCTACGCAAAAGAAATGCGAGCATTCGACGATTCGCAACACGGATTAGCTCCAGTTAGCACTGTTTTTTCGCATGTAAAGAAGTAAGCATTGCAATTTACATTACCGCGGTACAGGTCATAAAAGCAAATATTCGTAAATGAACGAAATAACGAGTTAAATAAATTCGCACGTGCGGAAGCTGTGTTATGATGTGTCGAGAAACAATAATATGTTTAAAAGTGTAACAGATTCGGCGGTGGCGTTAACAACTCAGTAACTTAACATTTCCTGAACAAAAGATTATCGTGATATTTTGAATTTGATAAGATTTAAATTAACCGACGCAATTTTTTTTTTTTTTTTTCATTGCGAAA
>JABFQA010002057.1:0-12052 GCA_022817065.1 Probaryconus sp. ZL-2020 | reverse complement strand
CTATTTTTTGTAAATTATTATTTGATAATTTTGTATTAAATTATAAGATTATTTAATTAATAATTAAATAATTCCAAATAATGGAGACAAGTCATATAAAAATATAAAATTGAAAATCATATTTTTATAATAATATTATCTCAAATTTTGTATTGAAAATATACAATTAAAATAAATTGCTTACTATTATTTGGTTAATTAGAGTTATATTTGAATTACATCAGTTAAATATTTAGCAATATATATTATAAATATGGAGAAGGCATTGGAATTGATAAAAAATGGGAAATTTAAAATTATTAAAGATCGAGTACCTCAAGGGTCCATAAAATGTAGTTTGGTCCACAACTCTAAGGCTTTTGGTTATTATCTGCATGAATCTAAAATTCATCTAACAGAATTCCAATATAAAACTTTATACAGTAATAAGGTTATTAATGTAGATAAAGATGTAAGTGATGACAGAACTATTAATCTCGGAGGAGCTACAAATGTACAATATATTTATTGCTCAGATAATATTGAGGACATAATTTGTACATATAAAAGATTGGTATATGGCACAGATCAAACAACGATTTTGGACAAAAATTCTGAAATACCGAATGATAATAGGTTTTATCTTGAACCTATAATTATGGACATTTCACATTATCTAGCGTTATTTTTAGAATATGGTCATGTTGGTCAACTCATGATCACATCATATCTATTTGATCCAGATTCATGTGTGAAGATGATCCCTGCTACTCAATATGACTTGACACAAAAATGTATTAAAAGGACTAAATTAATACAGAACATAGATGTATTAGGATCAATACATATAGTTCTTCTATGCATGAAGAAACCCTTCAAGAGTGGTGATTTGATGAATAAACATATCAAGGAGTTTACAGAAAAGAGACTCTCAACATTTAAAGCAACTATTGGGAGCTTTGAAACTCCAATCATTTTATATAATAATGACTACCTTTTTAAATTAAATGATTTGTTTAATTCATTACCTAAGCTAACCAATCAATTATTCGAATTTGTAACCTCCTTAAACTCACAAAAAGAAATGGATTTAGTTTTTAGACTCATGTCACATAGCCAATTAACAACAGTAAAACTTATAAATGATTTTATAACCGGTCCATTGACAGAAGCGCATCTGGAAGATGTTATTTATATTGAAGGAGCAGACTTTATAGAAAAAATTAACAACTTGAGAAATAAGTATGGATCATTATGGCCATATCTGAAATATTTGGAACCTACAAATAATGACTTGGTTTTATCAAATTTCCCTAACATTTCAACAGCAGCAAACCTAAGAAAAGCATTATTAGATAAAACATTCGCTGATTCTTTCATTTGCTCTCAAACCTCAACTATTCCAGAACTCCAGAAAAAGGTCTCTACAAAAGTATCAGAAAAATTCAGAGAAAGTGCAAGATCTACAAACTTAGAATTTTTACGTGAAAAAGCAAAAGCTTTTGGTCTCAACCTTCAAGCTTGGGAAGAACATAAACAGAGGGAAAATGAAGAAATAGATGAAACAACAACCAAAATTGAAGGTATTGTAGATAAAGCACTTAAAAGAATGATGAAATAAGTCCAAAGATAATTGTATTAAAAAACTTATATCAAAATTTATTGAAAGATGCCTCGAAGAGTCCCTCAACACATTTATATAGAGAAACAGGATTATGCTCAGGTCTCGTCCGAGTAGATAAATGTAGTGTTGTGACTTGCAACTCTAACAACAAGAAGTTTTAAAGCATTGCCAAAAAAGAAAACTTTGTACTGGCAGCGCCACCTCGGGGAACGCGCAACTCTACCTCTTCATATTGTTTCTTCTTCTCGAAGCAACAAGACGTGTTTTTTGTTTCTCGTGCGTAAAAACAAAATTGGTGTATTTTCAATGGGGAAACATCGTAGTCGCAGTCCAAGGAAAAGGCGTCGTAATGGTTCAGGAGATCGTTCACGCGATCGGAAACGCAAAGATCGCAAACGTGAACAAGAAAATCAATCCGATGAACTGGGAGAAGCCTCACAAGTGCGACATAACCTACGTCGTTCCCAAAGTCGGGAACCCAGTCATTTTGGCGATTCTAATATTGAAAGAAAGCTAGATTTGTTAATTGAGGTTTTGTCACAGAAACATTGCGAGGATATTACTAACAGAAATCTGACCAATCCCACGATTGAGGCTTTGGCATTTTCTAAGTCGGATGCTAATGGCTTGGATAATCAAGCTTTGATCGACCGTTGAGGTGTCGGCTGAGCAAGTCACTTCCCAGATCATGAATGATTTAACCACAGGTACGGTTATTGTCCGTTTTTCCTTTGAGCGGTTCGATTTTACGAGCGCCAAGGTAATGTTGATTTTCCTTATTTTTAGAGACGGTCCGTCGAGACGAGTCCCAAAACCTTCCGGAAACTGAGGCAGCACAGAACAGTCGCTCGGTTACTTTTAATTTACCCCCTGAGGCAAATAACGCGGAGACAGCTCTCTCCAACAACAATGAGGATGTCGTGGAGGTTGCAGACTTTAAAATGGATTTACTGGGGGAGGTACCCACAGACGTTATGGGGCCCCCAATTCACGAATTGGTAAACAAAATTTGGTCACCAATTCTGAGTTCAGGATTGTCTAAAGAAGTAAAGGATACACTAATGAAAAAGTATCCAATTCCAGCAAATTTTCCTTTAGTCAAACCTCCGCAACTAAGTGCTGAACTTAAGCAGCAATTACCAGCGACATCAGTTAAACGAGATCTTTACCAAATTTACACACAAAACGTGCTGCAAGCGAGCATTTCGGCTCAAGCAGTGCTCTTGTCTGAATTGCTGAAATCGGAAGAAAACTGGGATCATAAGAAAATATTTGAGTTGGCTAGCGACTCCGGCCGACTGACGTCACAAGTCCAACACCACATATCAAAGGCTCGGCGAGCTCTGATCTCTCCAATGCTGTCTCATTCGGCCAAAGCGGCTCTAGATGCCTCCCCCATCGATAAAAACTTGTTCGGGGAACAATTTCTCCCGAAAATGAAGGAGGCTGCAGCCGCGGACAAGATCTTCAAAGGGGTCACTAAACCGATACCTTCAATTTCCAATTTACTTACTCCGGGGCCATCGAAACAACAGAACAAGCCCAAGTCCATTCAGGGAAACTCCAAAACCCTCGCGAAAAGACAACCACCTGCGCCACGTCAAGCGAGGGTCAGTCACATGCCGACATCGGGGCGCAGATCCAGTTCCAGGCAGAGGTCGACTCGACACCATTAGAGGTAAAGGTAGCAGGTCGTTTAAAACATTTTGTGACAGCCTGGACTTCACTCACTAATGACAAGGTTATCTTAGATGCTGTATCAGGGTATCAGATACCTTTTGTTGAGTTTCCTTGTCCTCGCCCGTCCCTGAAGGAACCAAGGTTGAGTAAGGAAGACATGATAGCTTGTAAACTTGAAATTGATCGGTTAATTTTAAAAGGAGCGATCAAAAAGGTGTCCTCCTCCGAAGACCAGTTCCTTTCGTCGTATTTCTTGCGGGACAAATCATCAGGGGGGAAAAGATTCATTTTGAATCTTAAAGACCTGAATGAGTACATCGAAAGACTTCATTTCAAGATGGAAGATTTGAAGACAGCTTGCTCTTTAGTATCTCCCAATTGTTTTATGTCGACCTTGGATTTGGAGGATGCGTACCTCCTAGTCCCCATACATGAATCGCATCGCAAATATTTGTGTTTTTCTTACAAGGGTGAGATTTTTGAATTTCAGGTCCTCCCTTTTGGACTCTCTGCAGCTCCTTTTATCTTCACGAAAATCATGAAACCAGTGGTATCCTCCTTGAGAGAAAGAAATATCCTTATTGTAGTTTATCTGGACGATTTTCTGATCTTAGGAGACTCGTATGAGGATTGCAAGGCAAATTCTTTTATAGTCTTAAATGTTTTACAGATCTTGGGTTTCATAATTAACTTCAAGAAATCCTCACTAACTCCAGCTCAAATCAAAAAGTTCTTGGGTTTCAACTTAAATACAAAAATCATGCATATTGTCTTACCGAATGAGAAAAGAACCAAGATCTTAGACCATGTTAAAAAATTCTCGCATAAAGCGACCTGTTTAATCAGAGACTTTGCCAGTCTGATAGGTTCGCTTATCTCTATTAGTAGGACGATCCCTTATTCAATGCTTTATACTAAAGGTTTTGAGCGCTGCAAATTCTTGGCACTAGTGGACTCAGAAGACAATTTCGACACAAGAATGGACCTTCCTTCACACCTGCAGCCAGATTTCCAATGGTGGATAGAGAAACTTTCGCAAGAAACTGTATCAAATTCCATCGTGGACAGGGAATTTTCCACCGTGATTTTCACAGACGCATCAATGACAGGTTGGGGAGCGTCTATGGGAGAGTCCAAATCTCACGGAGGGTGGTCCGATGAAGAAAAAGGTTTTCACATCAACTTTCTAGAACTAAAGGCTATTTATTACGCTTTGAGGTGTTTTGCGAGTAATTTGAGTTTCCAAAACATTCTCCTTCGAGTTGATAACAAAACAGCAATAGCTTACGTTAACAAAATGGGGTCTATTCAACACCCTTATTTGGATAAGTTGGCGAAATCAATTTGGCAATGGTGCGAAGAAAGGAGTCTGCATATTCACGCTGCATACATTCCATCAGCAGAAAATGTCATCGCTGACTCAGAATCAAGAATCGTTTCTGAGGAAACAGAATGGGAGTTGTCAAAGTTAGTTTACAAGGAAATCGAGGAAGCTTTTGGTCCTTTCGACGTTGATCTCTTTGCAACACATATTAACGCAAAGTGTCAAAAATTTGTATCTTGGCTCCCAGATCCTTTCGCTTTCGCGGTTGACGCGTTCACTTTGGACTGGGGAAATACAACGTTTTATGCCTTTCCACCTTTCGCGATCCTAAGTAAAGTAATAAGGAAAATAATATCTAACAAAGCCGAAGGCGTGTTAGTGGTACCATGGTGGCCATCTCAACCCTGGTTCCCTCTATTTAGAAGATTATGTGTTTCAGATATCTTACATTTTGACCCACACCCTAACCTTCTGTCATCTCCTTTTAGGAAGGAACATCCAATATGGAACAATATACCATTAGCAGCAGGGATATTATCCGCAGCGCCTTCCGTAAGAAAGGATTTCCAGAGGATTGCCTAGAAATAGCCCTTGCATCTTTGGCTCCAGGCACCTTAAAACAATACTCGAAACCGATCTCCCTGTGGTGGAATTTTTGTGAGAAAAATGGAGTGGACTGGTACGAGCCTAGTGTCTCTTCAGTTATTGGTTTTTTGAACGAAATATTACCCAACATTTCGTCATACGGCACTATCAATTCGTACAGATCTGCAGTGGCATTGATAACTAATGTAAATATTGGTTCAAAAGATATAGTGAAACGGTTCTGCAAAGGAGTTTCAGTTTTGAAACCTTGCAAACCCAAATATTCATTCACTTGGGACGTTGCTCCAGTGATGAAATTCCTTGAGAGCTGGTGGCCTAATGACAGTTTAAGCTTGGATAAATTATCCAGAAAACTGGCAACCCTTCTGTTATTATCGTCTACACAGAGAACACAGACCATCTCATTAATCAAAAGAACTAATATCGTTTTGGGCAATCCAATGATCATCAAAATCCCGGACCGGATTAAAACCTCAGGGATTAACAAAAGCCAGCCTATCATTGTTCTACGTGAGTTCGAGGATAATCCCAAGTTATGCATCGCCTCACTATTACGGTTTTACTTAGACAAAACATCTGGTTTTCTTTCGGATTCCTGTGCGGCCATTTTCATTACTTGTAAGAAGCCATATAAAGAAGCTTCAACACAGACTATCAACAGATGGGTCAAGAAAACGTTAGTGGATAGTGGAATAGACACCTCTATCTTCAGTACTCATTCAACGAGGCATGCCTCGACCTCACTAGCTGCAATCAAAGGAATTAACATCGACGAAATCCGTCGAACAGCGGGTTGGTCTCAGAATTCCGCGACCTTCGCCAAATTCTACAATAGACCGATACTATCTCAGCAAGATGTTGCTCGAGTATTAATCATCAATACTAGCTAATATTATAAAGTATAACAAAATAGGGCTGATTAAACATCGATAGTATTCGTATATGTAGATCAAGCGCCACGGTAGTGGCGCGACGAGCTAAGGTAACGACAGGTTGTCGCGCCGCTACGTGGCCTTATTTTCTGGAGTTTATAAAAGTTCTGGGCAGAACGTTTTACGTTTTATTTATATCAAAAAATTAAAAATTATTAGTAAAGATCTTAGATTTTGCTTTCAGCCACAATATTTTCTCGTTTCATTAAAGTATATTTTTAAATTCGAATTTTTCTGCCTATCTATTTTCTGTCGATCTAACTTTCTGTCTACTACTTCTGAAATGTCTGCGAATCCAGACGAAAAGAAAAGAGGTTTGGGGAAAGGGTGCCAACTAAGTGGCACATTTTTACATTGTCAGGTAAGAAAGTTGTTATCAACTAAAACAGGTTAGAGGGTTGCACAACAAAGTGCTCAAAACGATTTAATTTATATATAATGAAAACTTTTTTTTCAGATACGGATCAATCAAAAAATCAAGTACAAAAAAAACAATGAAGACAAGGAAAATAGTCAACAAATCGGAAATAACAACAAAACAAATAAACAGATAAAAGTAAGATTTATCATTTTTTTATTTTCAAAAACAGAATTTTCTAATTTAATAATATAATTCAAACTTTTTCAGAATCCAGCACCGTTGTTCAATAATTGTAATAGGCTGCCGAATGAGAATACTTATCCACAAGCAATGGACGTCGATGAATCGCCAATAAACCTATCTGTAAAAGATTAATAAAAACTATATCAGGCATGTTTTTTTTGGATTTATATCCCCAAAATAAAAGGGATTTGAACTGTTTCTTTTTTTTTCTTTTAGGGTAGGGTTGTTTTTGGTATTGTTTAACATGTTTCAGGGAAAGGGGTAGGGTAAAGTTAACTTTAGGGTAGGGTTGTTTTTGGTATTGTTTAACATGTTTCAGGGAAACTGCGCCATTTTTAAGGGAAACTGAAAAGTTCGGCTTCGAACAATTTATCATTCCAATAAAATTTGTTATGATATATTTAATTAACGTACAATCGGTAAATTTTAAAAAAGCTTTTTCTTTTTTTTACCGTAACGTCCAATTTACTCGCAATGATACGAAATAATTTATCGCATCCAGATAACTGAATCTGAAATAGTAAATCTTCTCCGTTTGACAATAAGAGAGCAACTTTTTATGAAGAGCGTTGCACGTTGGCGATCAAACATATCCCCGTTCTTTTTTGTTTTGTGCTGCAGCACGACGAAGCAGTTTGATTTCTTATGAAGCAGTCAATCGTGCGGTATTAGACACGGTATAAGTCACGTATATCATGTCAATAAATTTCGGTTATTATCATTATTATTCTCTCGTTTCTCTTTAACGTCAAAATTATTTAACTTTAAAATCACCTTAATAAACAAGTACAGCTTTTTAATAAAGATTCGTCGTATTTATGAAACTGAAACTAGCAGCAAATAGCTCAGGAGCAAATACAGAAAACTGTTTTTTTTCTCAAATAATAATATTGGGCAAATGAAAATAATGGTTTGGCAAATACTAGTGATAGTTTTTTCATTTGGTCAACCATTATTTTCATTTGCCTAATATTTTAAACATACATCGTGAATAAAGTTCCGCAGCTCAAAAAATTATTATCTTTCTTGTTAAAACTTACTATCATGTTTATAATTTATATCAGAAAAGATATTAATTTTTACAAAGAAAAATAGTCATTTTTTGAATAGGAAAAACATATCCCCAAGTTACCAACAAAGATAGTAATTTTTATAAAACTTTTGCTGCTGCATATTTGCTACTATTTTCAAGCTCCATGGCGTATTTATCTAAATGAAAATTCATTCGATTTTTAATAAAGATTAAATCTAATGTTTTTTAAATGTTTAAAATGCAAAAGAAAAAAAAATGTTTTCAGAATAATAGAACGATATCCGTAATCTCGAAGTAAAAAGCAGTAATTAGAAAATTAATTAACCCTCGTACGTATAATAAAAGTTAATCGTGGAATCGAACAAATAGTAGAACGGCAGAGTAAAACGCAAAAGTTTGTGGCCCGCTATTAGCTTATCTTTGGAAAAGTGCAGACAAGCGAAAGGTATGCGCGCCAGCACACGGTGCTCGCGTGCCGAGATCGTTAACGACGCGATATATTGATTCGAGCAGATCTTTTCATATCAGGCATCTGTCCGTCCTTTAAATACCGCAGCATCGCGGGATTAAAATATTGATCGAACGCCGCGTCGCGAGGGAGCGTATGCGAATTGCGGTAAAGAGAAGAGCCAATGGCAGAAAGCAGACAAATGGAAAAAAAAGGAAGAAAAAAAAAATACCAAGAGAGGGAGGAAGAAAAAAATATGCACTCCAAAACCGACAGTCAATGACTTCTTCTCGATTGAACTTCGACTACTTCCGCGCGCAAATACACTGTAAAAACAAGTGTTTCATTTTAAAACGTTTTTGTAGCATTTTTAAAACGTTTATATGTGTTTCAATTTTTAACCTATCTTTTTAACATGGGATACATTTATAAACGTTTTAAAAATGATACAAATGAAACACGTGTTTTTGCAGTGTATTCGACCAGTTAAAATTCACTACGAATGCGCATTCGAGATACAAACTTGCAGTGCTGCGGATTCTCTCCGAGTGCCGTTGCTCTAACTCCTCTTATCTTGCAATGATTAAGGGATTAAAGCTCCCTTAAGAGATAAGTTGAAAGTTTTTTTTTTTTTTTTTTCATTGCTGTTATTATTGTAATCACTTCCACTTCCTTTTTCGTGTAACATTTGACTACAGTTGTTGTAAGATTATTCTTATCAGAAGATAAAAAAAATGTTGGTTAAAAATTATCATATTCAATTGGTAATAACAAGATTGAAAGGGAAAAAAATTTCCGACATTTTTCTAAAGTAAAATTGATTTATATGCACACACAGGGTCGAAGAAAAACGAACGAAGTGTGAAAACGTTTGAGCAAAGTCTGATTAAGGGCTAACGCAAGAAATCGTTGATGGACAAGATTTATTTGATCAGAGTTCTTCACGCATCGGTCAGGAGTTTTTATATTCCCTACGAAGTATTCACTATTTAGACAAATTTGATTTACCCAGAGAATTGTGTAAGATAGAAAATTTGTCTGCACACTTTTCCCTTTTCTATCACGAAAATTCTTTGTTACATTTGATTAGTCTATTTATCAAAAAATTATATGGCAAAATTCATTAGTATCATAACAGTTTCTAATGATACTAGTGTCTTTTGATATTTTGTCACTAAAAATATCACTAGTTTCGTTAGTAAAGAATTAAAGTATTTGTATTTGTTATAAAGTATGTTTTAAAGGACTCGATATCTTTTTAAGAATCTTTTTATAAAATGATCTAAAGTTGAAGAAGTAATTAGCTTATGGTAAGTTTTAAGATTGTAGGAATAAAAGGAAACCGCGGCTTTTCGGGCTCGTCTACGAGATTAATGAAAAATGAACTCACCTGGAGCTCCTCTTTACACTGTCGTTCCTCTTCGAGACTCATCCGCTTCTCGTGCTTCTTGTAGTAACGCCTTTTGGCCGCTTGCAAGTTAAACCACGTGTACGAGAAAGATTTCACGAACGGTAAGAGAGCCTCAATGAATGGATGGAACTCATCCTGAAATCAAAGACGTCCATTTCACGATCCACTTCTCCGTCCACTTCATTTCCCTCTATTCCCTAATATCGCCCACCCCATTTCGACGCTAATTCTTTTCTTTCGCTACTTATTTTCAGAACCACCAGAAACAATAGCTACTATTATTTAAGCCATACTTTTTTTTTGCGTTCATGCAAAACTCCCTCATTTTTATCATAATAAGTAATGATGAAAAAAAATGTATAACAAGAAACAGACAAAACAAACGCAAGCTCAATTTAAACATTGCTTTCAAATCTTTCTAATCGTTGTTTTTTTTTTTTTTTAATCTTTATTTTACATTGGAGGATGAAATACGTTAATTTTTTTTGCTTCAAAATGTAAAGAGAAAAATTAATTCTTTAAATGTGTTTCATTAATGGATATGGTACAAATTGATTTTAATTTTATAAAAAGCAGGAAAACAGTGAACGGGAATAGAGATAATCCCTTTTTTATTTTGTAGCTCGTACAACTGACTAGGACCTTTTCACTATAGGTTTTTTCTTTTCATTTATTCAACGCCAATTTGTTTTATTGCCCAAAACATTTTATCTCAGCCCGAATTTCGTACAAAATAAATAATATACTGCCACTCGTTGATATTTTGATAAATCACTCTCGACGATTAATTCATTGAACATACACTTTTATGAAACTCTTTTTTCTGTTGCTTTATTAGAACGAATCTTCATTCGTCAATTTCTTTTTAAACCCTAAAAAAAATGTTTATATTCCCAAAAAAAAAAAAAGTGAAATTGTTTCATTGAATTTGATATTGTTACTTTTTGGAAGCGATTAATTTTTCTTCGAGTTTAATACACAAATGTTAACTTCTAATATCCAATAATAAAGCAGGGAAAGTAATCTGCGGTATTTAAACACTGAAAAACGCGCATCTTCCTAAAGCGTTGTAAATACCCTCCTCCGCAATGCCAAACGATAAACTAATTTGGCCGCAGTTCAGCTACGCTTCTATAAGAACGGTATAGCGTGGGCGTAAAAAAATGTAATATGGCAAAGGTGACAAATACAAAAGCCGTGTACTTAAAAATCCCCCACTCTTGATTCCCTATCAAAGAGCCACTTTCATATCAATTTCTTCATTCTGAATAATGGAAAGAAAATCTGTATAGGAAAATTAATGTAAAAGAGGATAAAGTAGAAGTGAAAAAAAAAGGGGGAGAGGAAAGATGTGAACACATATAGCGTAATTCCCAATCAACTTATCATGGTGCAACTATGTAACAACGTGTGACTTATTTCCGTCGGGCATAAAAAAGGTGTGTACACGTATAAAGTGCATAATAGTATCGGCACGAACCATCGAGTAATCGCGGGCACTGCAGCCGCTGTAGCAGCCTATCGCCTCGTCTCTATCCTCCGTTGATCGATCCGGCCGTCAGAAATGCCGGCTCTTCCAGAAATCGTGCACTTGGTAAATCGCCTCCGCCTCCCTGTCGCAGGTTGATCGTGGCCTCATCTGCCTCCTCTTAGATTGCGCGGATTTCGCGCTTCTTTCCCTTTCTCTCGTCCTCTCTCTCTCTCTATTTCTCTCTACCTCTCTCTCTTTCTCTCTTTCAACACCCCTTGTTTTCTGCCTTAATTTCAATTTTACTTATTCTTTTAATTTGATATTTTTTGCCTCTCTGTCTCTTTTGATGTTTTTTCTCTTTCTTTTCTTTTTTTTTTTGTTTCTTAAAAAGGTACGTCCTCTAGAGAACGTCACTCAAGCACCCTCGTCCTAGGGATGAACGGTATCTTCGTTGTCAGCGTCGTCCTCGGCATTTCGCCTTCTCCGATCACCTCGCTTTTTTACCAGGTCCCCGAGACCTCTGGAGAAAAGAAACCATCGTCCATTCACTTGACTGTAGTCACGAATAACTTTTTTTAGGGGGTGGGGGGGTTTATTACGAAATTTTAATTAATGGTATGAATATTTTTTTTATTCAATTGTGCTTTCGATTGGTTTTTTGTGCGATTTCAAACATTGGAATAAGGAGGTTCGACGTTGTTGAGAATTGATGGATTTCGGTGCAGTTTGTTAATTGTGCGAAATTTGTGCTTTTATTGGAACGGTGCAGAAAATTTTACAATGATCGTACTATACTGTATATTCAGATAATTCAAGTTAAGAAGAAATAAAAAATTGTAAAACAGAATTTAGAATCTATACCATATCTTCTATCTAGAATTTTGAAAAAATACTAACCACTGTCAATTTCTTCTGATAACTGGTCGCACTTTCCAAGGGG
>JABFQA010002056.1:0-12056 GCA_022817065.1 Probaryconus sp. ZL-2020 | reverse complement strand
TAATAAGAAAAAAGTCGATTCTTGAGTATTAAACGAGTTCCATTCCTCCATGCGCGTAGTTCCATTAACTTAGTGCCAGCTTCCGTAGATTTGATAAATTTTCGTCAAAAAGTTTTAGTAAAATTTCTTTTTTCCTTCTTTGTTTTCCTTGGTTTCTTTCAGTTTTTTTTTTTTTTTTTTTTTTTTTTTTTTTTTTTCATTCACCTATTTGTGCAAGGTCGATTGACTTTATCAGAAGGTTTCAAGGCACATAAAATATGAGTCTGCGCTGGAGAGTATCGTTTCAGAAACATCCGCCGATCGAAAAGCACGAGACCATTTGACCGGCGAGCTTTTGCCTCTCACGCTCTGACCCTTCTTCATAAATATAACAGAAGAAGCGACAATAAGTTTTTGCTTGGAGAAAAACAGTACATACATCTTCGTTGATCTTTATCGTTCTACGTAAACGACGTAAGTTCCCGACGAGTGTGGCTCGTTTCGAGATGATACGTTTAAAATATACTCCGTACGAAAGCGTCACCCTCGTCCCGTGAAAATCTCGTCCACCGTTCAGAGAATCACGCTCGGAATGAGAATGAAGCTCCACGGATGATATTTTTCGCGGGGTCTTGGGAGTAGTAAGTGGGCCGGGGGTTGGAGGGGAAGGGGGGGAGGGTGTTTGGGAAGAAGACGTGGAAGAGCTCGTTTCGCGCCAGGAGCACGAGTGTGTCTTACCGAAGCGAAAATAAAGTCGCGCGAAACTTTTCGGCTGAAAATTTCCTCCTTCGAGTTTCCTTCTTCGTGGAGCTCGCGTTCGAGTTTCGTGCATCTCAAGAGCTCGACAAAAAGGTATTACCGAAGCTTCAGCGAGCACCGTTTTATCGTCGGAAACACACCAAATTCAATTTGATTCTTATTTCGCTAGCTGCGCTAATTAATGTACTGATTAAGGACAGGGCAAAAACCCGAGAACCAGAAATGCATTCCGAAAACCTTAAGAATTGTTTTGAATTCCGGGGGGAAGCTTTGAAAATGAAATGAAATTCTGAGTTTATTATTGTTCTATTTTCTCTTTCTCTGTTCATTTTTTATCCTCTTTATTTGTTTAGAAAAGAATGAACGAAATGAAAAAACAATTATTTTGAAATTGAAATGAATGAAATCAGTTGAAAATTCTTGTTTCCCGTTTTCTGCTTACCGCTAAAAGTAATATGTATTTTATGTTATAAAGTTTATAATATAAACTGATAAACGACGATTCATTTGTGAAAAGTGAATGCAGACTGCTAACAAACAAGCATTATGAAACACGACAAACGTTATGCATTCTACTGTTATCAATAGAAAATAGTTTTCCTTAGATTTCATTTGTTCGTTACCTTCATGGCCCGGTAAATACGATTAAATGTATCAAACATTTCATCGGTAATTTAAGTGCTGAAGATATGTTACACGCGCTATCGACTGGATGCAGGTAGCGAGGAAATATAATACGCGATGTTATGTAAAACGAGATACTTTATAATGAAATTGTTTATTCAAAGCTGTTAAATGAAACTGAAAATTGACTTATGATATGTTGCTCTTGGTTTAATTTTTGTTTGACTGTGTTTCGATATTCTTAATAGCGTGTTTAACGCACGAAGAAGTAAACCAAGTGTATTCAACAGCTAAACAAATTTGTCTAAAGTTGTTTCATTAACGCAGGTAAATGGCAGCGATGTGTAAATAAGCTTATGCAGCAGCTCTTTGAAATAGGCCAATTTTAAACAGCACGTAATTTCCTTGAATCATCAGAGTAGTAATTAGTGTATTTCTAAATTCATTATTTTGATATTTTCTCGCCTTTCTGTAATTTTGAAATAAAATTATAATTTATGTTTCATGAAATAATGAGGTTTCAGAAAGCCTGGTAATACTGATCCAAGTAAAGTTGATTTGAAACGGAATATGTTTCGCAATTTTCCGTCTCCTCTCTATTTCATTCATAACATCAAATATCAACGTCGAGTTCAAAGTAAATCTAATTTATCAAACATCGTTAACGTGTCAGTATGATACCTGAATAATTTTCAATTCCTCTGTACATAAAGAACTTGATAACAGTTCTAATGTATCGATAGTTGACAGTTGAAAAGAAAATGTAATCGATATAGTAATTTTAAAAAGTTGACTCAAAGTCATTTCTGTGGGATCGGAGTCCGTGTAATGTAAATATAGGTATAGTTATCAACGATTATACTGCGTATGAACATTTTTATTATGATCAAGAACGATTCAATCTACATAAAATAAAATAAAATAAAAAATCTTAATTGGGTAAACCGGACGTTGGCAGTATGAGACTCCGTTAGAGTAAACCCGCTGTTTACCGCACGTGTGGTTTAGTAATGGTGTGCCCAGCAGGGTTTTGCTAGGATCACTCGTTCGCAATATAATCACAACCACGATAAACCTAACTAAACTTTACTGTGCCCACAGGATTAGGGAATATAAATTGCACGACCACGTCACATTTTAGACAATCACGAATAAGTAGAACATTACGAAAGTCGTGATTTTATCACGCAACTGAAAGAAACATCTCTGGAAATTTGTTTCTAATAACCTTCAGATTGTATTTCCTTAAAACAGAATATTGCTATTTCACCATTCAAATATAAATGAAGAGAGGGCGAATTTGCGAGAATATCTGAATAAATTTTTACTAAAATCGTCCAGGAGTTTTGGCTCTCTCATTCTGGGAATTTTACTTTGCCCTTTGTAGAGATCATGAAAAATGCAAGAGCGCGATTTATCTTTGGCGACGAACCGGAAAAATGTTATAAATCTTGAAGCATGTAGTACTATCAGAATTGCGTAATGATGTAAAGCAAACATCTCGCTGCTGTACTGCCCGCATCAATGTCCCATGAATATCATTCAATGGCATCATGTCCAAAATGCTCGTTTATCATTCGAAATAAATTTCAAACGTTTCGCGCTTGGCCAAATCTTTCCTCCTGCAAATTATAAACGAGAAATGAAAAGTTAGATTTTATTATTGAAAACAAATTCATTATTGAAATTATTATTTTAACATTTCTTTTTTATAAGTTTTTAATTTATGATTACAATAAACGATTTCATATTTTAACGTCAATAATTCAAATAATAACCGGAGCATTTTGTTCTGTTTTGCCTAGTTTTTTGCTATCGGATGCTATACGGAATCCGGAGAATCAGTTAGAGCATCAACGCATTTGATTGCATTTTAATCTCCCGTGAACTATTATTTGTTTTGTGGCTGTTGTTCTGAAAGTTTCAACAAATCAACAACCGGATTATTCGTAGCTTTATTATTTTATTCAAACTTTAATGCTTACCGTGGATTTTCAATGCAATCAAAATTCCTGCAATATTTTTCTTAACTGATTAACTTTTAACACCACCAACAATTTGTTCAAAACTGGGTGACTGTCATGAAAACATCAAGAGAATATTTTACAAAGAATCATTATAAATGAAACTGATGTTTGAGAAAATCAATATTAACAAAGGAATCTTTCAGACGGAAATATGAAAATAAAACTGAAATCACGAGGAAATAGCATCGTGCGGTTGGTTGCTGGAAAATCCCATACAGCTTGTCCATAATAGCCGAAGGGTGCATAAGTTATCGCGTCCAAATTAACCCGCGAACAACTTGGATTCAAGTTATTATTTCGTCCATTTCAGTTGGATGGCTATATGCAATTACAAAGTTATACCTTCCTCTCTTAATACTCAGCAGAATAATTTTATTAACTCTTGCACTTTAAAACTCATTTTCATTGGCAACTAATTTACATTTCAAGTGCAATCTTCTCTGATACATTTCCAAATCTAATTCTTTATTTATGAAGTCATTTTTTTTAAAATACTTCATTTACTTGCGTAGTTTAGAGACAGTTGGGAACAGACCTTCCTTTATTCATAAAAGCATCGAACTTTAGGAAAGCAAATGAATAATGATGATATAAATTGTTCAGTGGTCAAGGAACCCAAATACGTACAAAGAAAATCTATACGAAAAACTTTCTGTTATTTGTATTGGAAATTAGTTTGGACATAAAATTATTCTGTCTTGGTTTTTTTACGAGCGTTGTTTTTCTAGTAAGAAAAGCCTGTGCGACAGATCTTATTATGAATATCTTTCAATTTTAGGATGAGTTAAACCTTTTCCTAATGCAACTTTGTTACGTTACTATGTTATGCTATCTTCGTGGAAGGCAGGCCTCCGTTGTCATCCTCATTCGAAAATTCAATTTCGTTTCCAACAGCAGTCCAAAAGAATATCTAACAAGCGGTCGTCTACTATCGTCTCTTTTTATCTTTATTTCCTTTATTCATTTTGCGTCTTCGCTACAGCATTCAATTCCGCATTATGCTCCTTTTGAACCTTTTACTTTTGCACAATTGTTATTTGTCAGTTTTCGTCGAATACGCGAATAAGATTTTTTTTTTTTTTTTTTTTTTTTTTTTTTTACGAAATGGCACACACATAAGGACATTCAAGATAACAACCTCTTAATGATAAGCGAACGATTTTACGAATTGCATTGTAAGACAGTTGGAAACTGCAGCAGTAGAGACGTCATCTATCGATTTTGCCATATAGTAATAACTTTTTCTACGTTTCTCATCTTTTTTGCCATTGCTATCCGGTTTACCTTTCTCCCTTCAGTACCATTCATTATGACAGATCTTGTTGTTTCAAAAGCGAAAATTATTTATTGATCCAGTTTTTAATCAAGGAATTAATTATTTGTTTCACAACCCTTTGAAAAGCAAACTCGCAAATATGATCATTAAAAATTGCACCTTTTGTTTTACTCCCTATAATTAAGTGAAATAAATCTTGGGAGTATGACAATCGTTAATAATTGAATATTCTGAAAACATCACGATTACAATGAAGTTTCATTAAAATCTTTGCAAAGTGTTGAGATTAACAGCGTACATAATCTGCAAATTTTTCGTAAAATACATGGCGCTTTTATTTCACGGCTTTAATAGATTTCAATGAAATATCGATTGCTATAATTTATCGTGGTTCATTTTCCTCGGCGTCTCTTACATAACGTTGATAATAATGCGCTCATCTCTTGCCTTGTATTCTTAAGCTTTTGTCTCGGCGTATCACTCGGCTACTTTTTACCTTTTTGCAGTCCTTTATTTTCTGGATTCAGTTTTTATTCTCTCAATGCGCAGCTTTTACTGTGACCAAACCTAGCCCTATTGTCCCTCCCGTTTCAGCCGCTCTCTTTCCTTGCCTCGACTTTTTTTCGTATGCAATAGAATGCAAATTTGTTTGCGACTTTGCAACCCACTTGTAGCCACCGCGAATGCAAAGAGACGTTATACCTAAAGTATAACGATTCAGTTCATCGGATAAAAATCTTCGTTCCTTTTTCCTAGACCGAATGTTTTTATTTACGAAGATCAAGTTGGCAAACTGAGAACCAGCAGACTGGCCGAAAAGCAGTGGTTCTCACTGCGTTATAAATATGACGACAAAACGTGGAATAAATGTTATTTATAACTTTGTCGTGATATTTATAACATATTTTTGTTTGCTTACCTTAAATTTATAACTTTATAATAAAAAATTAATAACTTAATTTTTCCAGTCTTCTGGCTTATAATTCTTATTTTAAGGGGTAAGCAAACGATTTACATTTACATTATTTTACATTTTTACGACATGCATGAACGGATCATCTTAAAATATATTATTAAGGATATTTGCTGACAGAAAAGGATGGAATTTCAATAACATTATGTTTTTAGTGCATTTTCAATCGAAAATGATAATTAAATATAACATTCAATATAATTCGTATTTATTCTTTGATTGGGAATGCAATAAAATAATAATGTGATTTACGAAAGAAAGGAATACGAGTAAAATTTCTCTGATAATACCGATTGAATATATTTTCATATATAATAGGAAATACGGATTATTTCAATAAATAATAAACAATTGCAAGTAATCTAAACGGCATACCTGTGAAGCTCGTCGATGCTATGAGCCAAAATGTTAATTATCAACTAATTAATTAATTAAATAGCAGAATCCTTTGTCGTGTTTACATTTACAATCGCAATTAAATTTGTATTACGCGCAAAGTTTGTACATTAAGCAAACAGTCGGCTGAAGTTCATTTTACATTTCAAATTCACGAGTATGCAGCACAAAAGTTTATAATCCTCTGTAAAGAAGTGACATCGATTTTCTCACTTTAAAAATAATAAATGCAAAATAAGAATTCTATACGCTTTTGTTCGAAACATTTTTTTCTTTAAACATTTGTAATTTCTTTTCGACCGAGAATGAAAAAATGTATAGACACTCGAAATTGAGTTTTCAATAGGATAATCATTTTTCAGAGGAATCTCTATGAGAATAATTTACTGATTTGTGTACTTAATGTTTCGTAAAGGAAATACAACCGTGTTTAGATTCAGTTGTCCATGAAATGCATTATGGAGGATCAATAATTAAAGATCGTATGTTCGTGATAGCCGACATTTTGGCGGCTTCCAATACTATTGATGAACCGGAATTTTATA
Organism: Probaryconus sp. ZL-2020; assembly: GCA_022817065.1. NCBI lineage: Eukaryota > Metazoa > Arthropoda > Insecta > Hymenoptera > Scelionidae > Probaryconus > Probaryconus sp. ZL-2020. The sequence continues at coordinate 5,477 of JABFQA010002056.1, read as the reverse complement.
ATCGGAAGCATTTTTCTAGCATTTCCTGCAGCTAACTGTTTGAGGTAGAGAATTTTTTTTTATTATTGAACGAAATGGAGCAAAATAACAGAAATATCGTTCATTAAATATAAATGCTGTAATTAGCGTGTTTACTTTTTACTAGTTACAATTTGTAAATGTCTATAAATTTCAGTTCTGTCATCCCACTTGTAAAATTATTACCGAAGCATCTTCTCATACTTTTTTCCATGATAAATTTCAACATGCAACTTTCATCAATTACAAAAAGATAAAAAAATGTCGGAATAAGGATTGTCTAGTTCTAAAAGACTAAAACGGCTCAACTAAATTGATAAATTTTCTATGCAAATGAAAGACCGTTAAATTTTTCGCAAAGCCACACTTTCGGTAGCAAAAAAAAGTTCTTTTTCAGTCTCCCAATCACAACGTTCCCTTGGAAATATTCGTAACCCTTTGATGAAATCTGCTGCGGCCAAACCGTCAAATTTATCGGTCCTTTGATAGCTTCAAATTTCAATATCGCGTGTGTCAGAAAAAAACGCGATTGAAAAACGGTAGGACCTAGTCTGGTCATGGATTACCATCTATCTCCGTCGCTTATCGTTTTGCTTTCTCGTCGATTTCGGCTTGCCTCGCTAAAGCCTTGCTCGCGTGGTTATCAAGCTGACGGTTATGATCCCCACTTCGAACTCCGTAATATTGCTCAGGGATAAAAAGAAAAAGAGTGGAAAATGAAATTGCTCATGTAAATCCAGCACTTTTGTTCTTTGCCCCCTTTTTTTTACTGATCTCGAGCAAGTACGAATAATCAGCTCCATCCTTCCGGTCACTCTTCTCACTATTATTTATATCCCAAAAATTTTCATTTCAAATTGATGGCCATTGTAGATGTCCAGTTTGTTTATCTCACTTTCAACAATAGCTGTTCAATGATAACGGTTATTAAAAATCATTTAGCAGTAATATCTTTCTATCAACTTGTTTTTTGCTTTTAAAATCACATTACAAATCACAAATAATAAAAAACACATAATCTACCATGATCAAATTTAACATTGTTGATAACATTGTCTGGTAAAAAAGCATATCGTGTTATGACTCAGAAACAGATCTGCATGATTTATCGTTATACATATTATATACCTTCCATAAAGGAATATACAATAAACAATAACAGAGAATTTTCGCGACATCAATACCCAATGCTCAGTTTTTCCTTGTATTTCCATATTTCATTTCGCATTACTAGAATCCACAGCATACTTCGATCGAAAACAAGCGAACCGACACGGAGTTAATCGCCCGCAAATACGCCCGGAAAAACAGATTGCCGAAATCGATTGCCAAAGTCGTATTCGCCGCGATGAATATTTAATACCGAAATATTTAATACACCGTATACCACCAAATGTCTGACTGGTTCGTGCAATCTATTTTTCCGTCTGATATTATCATAAATGAATTTCAATGCCTTGAAATTTCATTTGCGATCTCGTGGAAGAGAATTTCCCTCTCGCGTTGCATATTTGTCTTTGGGCTCTCTTGTCTTCGCGAGATAAAGAGGAGACGCGGTTTTAAAAATATCTTGATAATGCTGACTGCTGGAGAAAAGTCGTGCGAAGTCACGACTCTGCAATTACAATACAAATAGTCTAAGGAATTATTAATTAATTAATTAATTAATTAATTAATTATCATACAGATTGTGTATGATTAAGTACGTACGTCAATTAAATATTCCTCATTATGATTACAACGAAGAAATGAAGTGTTTCTCAATAAATTTTAGTAATTTTCACACGTTTAAATTGATTCCGAAAGATCATTGTTGTGAAATGTGAACTTTGAAGAGACATTATTGTGAAGCTTTGCTGATGATTCGTGGACGTTTGTTCATTATGTGTTTAATTGAAATAGGTTGTTTCGTCAGGGCTAACATAGACTCATATAAATTGTCTTCTTACGCGCGTCGTGTGAACGCGTAAAATGTGGGTTCGCGAGAATTGGCGTTTATCTCTGTGTACGTCTATATATAATCGCGAGACACGTGCGCTTAACTGCGCGGTCGTTGTAATTGGTTCGTTATTCAATCCATGTAATTTAGCAGCAGGGGCTCGCTGCCGCGTTAATTGCTCGAACTATACGTACCAATTCGTCTAGCACTTCTTCAGGACGATCCTAACGACTCGAGGCAAGATGATATAGGACTTCGGTATGCAATCTACCTAACCCGCGCAAAATTTTGATGGAGCTCTGTCGAGCGTAAAGGGAAAGTGCTCTCAGAAATTACTAAAGTACAGTGAATAAAGGTGAATTTATGCCTTTGAGTTTGAAAACATCTTGAGTGTTGTGTTTTTTGATATACTTTATAAAATTCGTAGAAAAATATTTCACAACAATTTTCGCGAGACTCGCGAAAGAAACCTTTCTTTTTCATTTGGCATATAAATAATCAAACATCATTTGCTAATTATGAATATGGCATTTTAGGGATTTTATAATTAAAAATCATCATTAGGGAATTAATTACAGATATTTTATCATTTTTCTTTGAAATATTGAAAAATAAAAAAGAAATCCTTTTAACACGACAAAGTGGATTTTAAAATTCACGATGAATTTTAATGTAAGTGAATTCGTTGAGAAAAAGTAAATGGTGCGATATGAAGTACAGACAAGAGATGGGCGAAGATAATTATACGTTGTTAGTATTGAAGATGTAGAAGAGATGTACCCGGTTGATAATATCGATTTCAGCCGTAGGAAGATTAAGTAAATAAACTTCGAGATAATGATAAAATAATATCAAAGATAACGTCACGCGTGAGAAATACTTCGCATAGAAGATTATACTGAATATACGAGAATGGGTTAATATTTAAAGATGCTGTAAAGATGTTCAGATTGATTCAATTTATTTCGCGGAAATGTTCACGTGTGCCATTTTCTAATGTTATTATGATAATTTTTATGAAATACTTTGTGAAATCAACAATATAAAATTAAAATCATTATCGATTTATCTCAAATCGTTTTGGTTGTATTATTAGGCAGATAAAAAATCACATAACTTTAAAATAACCACATCGAGATTTTCAACCCTCATTACAGAATGATCTTCATTTGGTATTATAACCAGTTATAATTTGAATAATATGACACAGAGAAATGAGAACATTAAATCCAATAAAAAGTGTCATATTTCGTTATCACGCGTTAGTCGTTAATTAAAATCCAGGACAGTTGCAAATCAAATAAACCAGAAGTCGCGATTATTGATTGCCAGAATAATTTATGGAAACCTGGTGTTCGATTACAATTTTTATTAACGTACTTGATGTGCGAAGTTATGAAAACTGAGAAACCAGTCAAGTCGTTTTTCAAATTCATTTTCTCTGTATGAATTACGTAACTTATGCAAGCCCATAACTACGGTGATCTTCCACATTCGACGCTTTTTTAAGCTCCTTTCATAAATCGTGTGAATCGGAAATTGAGTGGCGAACAATATGCAAATTATTCTCATAAAATTCTTCGGATTCCAACAGATTATCGATTAATTTACATTCCATTATTAGATGATATATTAATTAGTTAACAATGGTATCAATTAAGAGTCCTGAATAATATAAATAATAATAATAATAATGTGAAGATTTTTATGGTAGCAATATTTAAAGAATGACAATTAATTGTATCCGAAGTTATTTTTATTACGTGAAAAAAGGCCGTGTGGCTTGAATGTTGTTGCGGTTTCGAGCAATCGTTGATTTTTTATGGCGTCAATTTCGGTCGTTGTCGAATCAGCCCCACTGTCAAACGTGTCCATCCGCAATGAGAAACTATGTGTATTTGTTGCAAATTTATTCCACGATCAATGCCCGCAGAATGCATTTATTTTGAAACGGAAATTATGTCGTGTTAACGTAGATTTGCTGTAAACGAGACAGATTTTGTTGGAACGTAGAGACCTGCGAGCTAATTTCGTGTAATTCGGTGATCTCGTTGAGATTTACGAATTTAATGCAAATGTTGTCATTGCGATGGATTTACCGACTGGCACTGCTGTTTACAGATACAAGAATAGTATCAGGAATAATTTATGCTTTTTAAAGAGCAATCGCATTAACAACTTTGTCTATGCGTACAGATTAAATGGTATTGATTTAACATTTTTAAACAAGAATGAACATTAAGTATCTTAATAAACTATTAGCTTTTTTCCAAGTGATTTCATTAGCTCAGCTTCATTTACATTTTTGTCTTTTTTGTTTGATCCAATTTGTAGTAGAATGATTTGAATTAATTTTTTCATAACTATTTCAATGTTATTTCAATGAATGTCAAAAATATTCTCTAATTAATTCAAATACAAAAAGTTGTAATCATCACTGAAATGAAAAAAAAAAACACAAGATTACCTTGTTATTTATATGTAATTTGTTAAAAAAAAAAAACTATAAAATGTTTTACTGTCAATTAACTAACGGTAAATAAATATCAACCACGAAGTCATTTCTTTATAGTTCAATAAAATTCAATGAAAATGGGATAAAGTTATTGACTATTTCCTTCAAATAGGATGTATTTTATTTTTGGAAACAAAATCTCAACTTGGTAAAGTTTCGACAAAAAGATTTAACGGAAATTTTTGTAACCCTTCCAACATGCCAGTCACGCTGAAATTGTCGTTGAAATAATGGTAGCCAGTTACACGAGCTTTACTGGCGTACAGTTTTTTTTCGAAACAACTGAAAGGTTTCACTTATTATCAGTAAATTGTTTATTTGAAAAATTCAACCGTTAGTAGAAATTTTATTTTTATGAATACAATTTCCAAAATGAGTTGCCATATTTGCAAATAAATATTCACTGGCTCGTTTAACCATTTCTCGTATCATTTACTTTAATTGCTTAAATTTAGTATTTACATTTACGCATAAATTTACTTTAATTTTATTTCTAATTATATGCGCCATATCCTTTAATAGAAATGAATTAACATGTAAAGTTCAGCAGAAAATGTTGTGTGCTGGTATATATTAAATTTAAGTAATATGAATTTATGTTAATTTAAATGAATATTTAATTATTATTGTTTTTCAATTATGAATCTATTGATACATCATTTTGCGTTTCACAGTTGCTTAACATCGACATGAAATTATTAACAATTAAATTATTCATGTAAAATTCATGCAATGTAAATTTATGCTTACTTCATGCTGTAATCGATTAGTCATTCATTTAAAATTTTATAATTTTATTTTTGAAAAACCTTATTTTTTCCATCTTTTTTTGTTCTATTTTTATTTTTATATTTTTCCAATTGTAACATATTTGCAGTAAATATTCGTAACTAAAATTGTCAAGCATACATTTAACAATAATGAACGTTTAAAATACATTTTAAATGCAATTTTAAAAAATAAGCAGTGGTACATAATTCAATTGTTCTTTATCCGCAGATCGAT
>JABFQA010002055.1:0-12057 GCA_022817065.1 Probaryconus sp. ZL-2020 | reverse complement strand
CCCCCTCCCCCCCCCCTTACCTCCGGCCAAGAAGATGAATACAAAATGGCACAATACTTTCGAAATTGTCGAGCATGAAGGAAACATTTCACAACCTCTTTCGTGCTCGGAAAAAAACCAATTTAGCAGAAGAACAAAGTTGCCATTCGCTACAGTGATATCGTCAAGTTACGAGTCGCGAGTTAATATCAGGGACCCAGTGCCGTTATGAATACAGAGCGACGTTTTTATTTCCCGTGGAATTATGGTGGGCGTTAGGCGAATGGTCGCTACCGCTTAACGCCACTTGTGCCCACTATTCTCTGACACGATCGATCTGCTTTTTTTACGATTCGTAAGGAACAATTATTTCATGACTTTTTTCGCGAAAGCACGCGAGTTATTGAATCATTTGCGCGCGTTCCTTTTGACGTGCACTTCTTCTTCATTCGGTTGTACATTTTTTTTTTTTTTTTGTCACCGCGAATTACTTTGTCCGATTACCTTTATTACTGCTTCTCCAGGAAATGGAAAGCTCTCGTTTGTTTTTTCTCAGGAATTTCATCACTTAATGCCCTTGACACGATCTTCGTGTAACTGTAGGTGTGACGCCAATAAGAAGCCAGGAATGTTTTGTTTTCAACTGGTGATAAAATTTTCCAAGCGTTGGGAAATTTTCTTAGCAACGATAAGAATTTCTGGTTGCTTTATCTTTGGAATAGTTTTTTTGTTCAACAATTAAAATTGTTTTTGTTAATAATGATAAATGATTTTTTAATGGAATTGTACTCTTTGGCAATAAAGAATAGTTCTTTTTGTAAATTTCCTTCATTTAATTTCAGGTTTTATTAGATGGAGTCGATATATCAAAGTTAAACGTTCAGTGGTTACGATCGCATATAGGATTGGTTGGTCAAGAGCCAGTTCTCTTTGACACAACCATCCGTGAAAACATTCGCTATGGAAACGACAGTGTAACGGAAGAAGAAATGATCAAAGCAGCCAAGGAAGCAAATGCGCACGATTTCATCAGCAAACTTCCTGAGGTAAGACAATTAACCTTTTCAAATGAACTATTTTATGCATTCATACAAAGGCACAAGTACAAAGTTACAACAAATTTACAAATTCAAATTGTTTGTAACTTTACAAAACCGGAAGATAACTGGTGAAAATTACGTCCTTCGAAAAGTAACAGCAATGATAATTGTAATAATAAAGTGTGAACATTTTCACTGAATTGCCAATACAATATAAAACATTTCCGAAGTAACAGGGAGCGAGACTGAGGCACGATTAGGCGAAGAAAAATTTTTACGTATACACACATCATTACTCGTGTATCTCAGTCACAAGAATTACGCTATTTCCACAAATGTTTAGCAGTTTTCAAGAAATGGAAGCAATAAAAAGCTCGTCCCACCAGTGTTATGAAGTAAATTTCTTACAACGAATAAAATTGTCTTCAAAGATTCATTTTTTCCATCTCCCTTTATGTTGGCAATTTGTCACAGTTACAAGTTCCCATACATTTTCGTATCGTGCGATAAAATAAAAATACAAGATAAGTCTTTCAACGTTAAAAAGAAAAAAAGAAACTGATTTCGAACTTTGTAGAAACGTATATTTTTTTTTTTTATATCGAAACTCTAACCGTATTTCAAATCAAAAGATTCAGAAATGACTGAAATGAAAAATCACGATTATGTACTTTTAACGAGCGAGGTTTTGCAAAAGTTGTTTGCGATAAATGCATTTTCGCGATTGTAACGCAGGTGCAATTCAAGTCCAAACATAGTGTAAACTCTCGATAAAATATCTCATTGATCCAGACTACATCGACGTCAAACAACGTCGCACTAATACACCGTCGTTAAGAAACCATTAATTTTGCTCTTAAGTTAAGATCTATTATCGCAATTATTTCAGCAAATAGCTTTGGGAATTTTCGCAACGCCAGTTATACCCTGGCTTTAACTTACACGCGTAACCGACCTCTGAAGTTGAATTGACAAAATTAATATTTTCCCAAAGTTAATGAAATGCATATATTTCATTACTGGTACGCACATTGCTGCTCGCGAATTCCTCGTTAATTAAATTACCTCATACCTTTCTGCTTTGAATTCACGAGTTGGCAGAAAGCTATTCGAACAATTGACGATTCGATAGATTGTGGATATCTGCGAACGATTACTCGTGACGTATACAAAATGATGTATAACATTTTGTACTTTTGCGTTGACTACGGTTTATTGCAGCGCACGTGATAGAATGGTAAATCATGAAAAAAAAAATTCGAATCTCTTTGTAACTTTGTTCGCGTGTAATGTTTTGGATTTTAACAAGCTTTGTCGGCTGGATATTGGGATTTGTAAATTACTCTTGTGTACTGATAATAATGACATAAGCTGACAATTTATAATTAAGAATTGAATTGTTCATTGTTTCTACCTTTAAAAAAATACGCGTGCGAAATTTAAAACATTGACAATAACTATAAAAATATAAATCTATACAAAAAATCTTCATCAGAAGTTTTAAAAGACAAATTGTAAAACTCTTCCTTTTTCAAATTTTCTAATTACAAACGATTGTTAATAATTATCAGGGATACGACAGTCCAGTTGGAGAACGTGGCTCTCAGATATCAGGGGGTCAGAAACAAAGGATAGCAATAGCAAGGGCTCTGGTAAAGAAGCCAGCAATATTATTGCTGGACGAAGCAACGTCCGCCTTGGATCTTCACAGTGAAGCGACGGTTCAAAGAGCACTCGACGTCGCCGCAAAAGGTAGAACAACGGTCGTCGTCACGCACAGGCTATCGACGATCACGAATGCAGACAGAATCGTATTCATCAAAGATGGGGTTGTCGTGGAAATGGGCACGCACGAAGAATTAATGGCACTGGGAAAATATTACCACGCTCTCGTGTCTGCAGACACCAGAGAAGTGGCCAAAGGTCAGTGCAGTGCTCATTTTATTCCGACCATTTTTGTTTTTTCAAAATCTCATTCAATGTTTTCTAATTATTTTATGTAAACGTCTGTGCACTTGCGTTTACATTTTCAACCAAATTAGCAATTAACGTTGTCTTTGTGCGCGACAAATCAGAGTTCACAATTACAGCCATTTCCAAACCGATGCGTGCTCCATAAATGTCTAATTAAAGTTACGAGAATTGGGGGTAGGGTTGTTGTCGGGATGGGGAGGGTTGAAGATAAAAGCAATGCTTGTACAAAGAAAACCACTGCCGCGCGTCAACGAAACATAATATGTCATTGGCATTACTTTGTGCAGCAAAAGCGACCGCATCAGCCGCAAAAACTGTCGCCGTGGTTAAACCAAAGTCGAAGCCGCCGTTGAAACGACAGGTCTCCACCCTCTCAATGCATTCTCATCGCTTGTCTATAGCCGACAGGTCGGATACGTCGGGTGACGACTTTGACGACACGGAAAAGCCTTATGACGCTCCTATGACGAGGATTCTCAGCATGAACAAACCGGAATGGCCTTTTAACTTAATCGGTGAATGTTCTTTTCATTTTAAAATAACGCCATTTTTATTTCAATATTCTTTAGGGAATATTTGTAAAAGATTATTTTACTGACGAAATTTATTTCATTTATTTAACTGTAAAAGATCATTAGAATTCACAAAAATTAAATCCCATCAATTTGATCTCCAAGGTTGTTTAGCGGCAGCCACCGTTGGTGCCTCATTTCCTGCCTTTGCGGTACTGTTTGGCGAAGTTTATTACACCCTAAGGCTAGATGACGCAGACCTGATTCGGGAGCAAACTTTAAATTTCGCAATACTGTTCATTATAGTCGGCGTGGTGACGGGGATCGGGACGTTTTTGCAAATGTACATGTTTGGATTAGCTGGAGTCCGTTTGACAACGAGGTTACGGAACTTGACATTTTCTGCGATGTTGAAACAGGAAATTGGTTGGTTCGATGATGACAAGAATAGCGTTGGGGCTCTGTGCGCCAGATTATCCTCGGATGCTTCGTCGGTACAAGGCGCTACAGGAAGTAGAATTGGCGCAATATTGCAGGCAATTTCAACTCTGGTTTTGGGCATTGGCTTATCGATGTATTACACATGGAAAATGACTTTGGTGTCTGCAGTGTCAATTCCTTTAGTCCTTGGGGCAGTCTTCTTCGAGGCAAGGATAATGAGCGGTCAAGGCTTAGAGGACAAGAAGAAGATGGAGTGTGCCACCAGGGTAGCTGTGGAGGCTATCTCAAATATTAGAACAGTTGCCAGTTTGGGAAAAGAGGAATTATTTTTGCAGAAATATGGCGTGGAGTTGGCACACGTTGCCAGAGCCACCAGAATGAAGAACAGGTTGAGGGGATTAGTGTTTTCTTGTGGTCAAACCACGCCGTTTTTAGGATACGCATTGAGCTTATATTATGGCGGGTATCTCACTGCCACCGAAGGCCTAAACTATCAAGACGTTATCAAAGTTTCCGAAGCTCTGATTTTCGGGTCCTGGATGTTGGGCCAAGCCCTAGCATTTGCGCCAAACTTCAACACTGCCAAACTTTCTGCCGGGAGAATTTTCAGACTTTTAGATAGAGTACCTGAAATTGGAACTCCATCGGAACTTGAAGGGTCCGGAAAGGATTGGGTAAGTTTGAAATTTTCCATAAATATAGAAAAATCATCAAACAATGAAATCGTAATACCATTACTTTTTCTACTTTTATAGAAGACAGATGGCTTGATACAATTTTCCAAAGTTGAATTCCATTATCCAACGAGGCCAGAAGTTCAGGTTTTGCAAGGATTAAATCTTATTGTCAAGCCTGGTCAAATGGTGGCTCTGGTTGGGCAAAGTGGATGCGGAAAGTCCACTTGTATTCAGCTTCTTCAAAGGTTATACGATCCCCTATCTGGTTCTATTACTATGGATCGGCGCGATATTTCTTCTGTAGCGTTATCGAGCTTGAGAAATCAACTCGGTGTAGTTGGACAAGAACCTGTCCTATTTGATCGCACGATCGCCGAAAATATCGCGTATGGGGCAAACGAGAGACACGTTTCAATGGACGAGGTTATCGAAGCATCGAAGAATGCTAACATGCATAGTTTCATCTGCTCTCTACCACTTGTAAGTAATTTATCTCTCCTTTTTTTTTTTTTTTAACTAAAAAGTTTACTGAGTAAGAACCACCTCGATATGCGTGACAACAGAAACACTGATACCAACGATAAAAATTTGGTAAAACAAAAGAAAATGCCCGTTGATGATATTTTGTAGAAAAATTTTGCGATTGTTTCTAATGGAAAGCCATTGTATTTTTTTTTTTGCAGGGTTATGATACAAGGCTCGGTACAAAAGGGACTCAACTTTCTGGCGGACAAAAGCAACGTATCGCAATCGCACGTGCGCTTATTAGGAACCCCAGGGTATTGTTACTGGACGAAGCCACTTCCGCTTTGGATACTCACAGCGAAAAGGCAAGTTAAACAATTAATCCACTTTGCCAATAACATTACCTTCTCCCCCTCTCCCGTACAAAGTGATTAACGTTGTACTGTGATCAAATGGACATTAAGATACATTAGGGAAATTAAAAAGAAAAGAGAGTGTCGTTCCTTTTTAATTAAAAAATATTAATAAAGTTACAAGCAATGTTTATAAATTCTGTTGGTATGTAACAATTGCAACGAAATAAGGTAAGACTAAAAAAAAGTTATTAACATTGAATTTAGGAAAAAAGTAGAATGGTTTCCTTTCTAAAGACGCGTCAAGGAAAATAAACGTGCGAGAGAAATAAATGTATTCTCGTACGTGTGGAAGCTGCGGCGCGTAAGAAACGAGGGCCGTAAAATAAAAGTGGTTTTCATCGTAAGCAAGAACCATTGTAGGGCACATGCAACCAATTAACCGGCTCATAACCGCGAGCTGGAGGTTGGTTTACCCTTCAAGAACACAAGCGTCGTGGTGTTAAATTGGAAATGCCTTTGAATTCAACAAATGAGGAAACAAATTCACTTCAGAACTTATACCTATGAAATATTAATATATCCCGTCTGCTCTTCTCAATCTTTCAATGAATACACGATGCGAATTACAAATGCAAATGTTTGATTTTAAAATCATGCCTCCCGTATCATTTAGGATGATTCCAAATTACTTGAAATGAAGATCGTTCGATTAAGATTGTATTTGCAGATTGTTGATAATTTCTAAGTTAAATTTTGTTGAGAATCAATTTTTGATTCAGGAAAGTAAAATTTGAAAAATATTTCAATGCTTTTGTCCTTAGAAAAAAATGTGGTATGAAATTCATTAATTTGGTCCTAAATTATCAATGTGAAAAATTGCTTTTCACGTTGCGCCGCGTCGATTCAATTATACATGGGAATTTGTCTATCTAAAGAGGTCTATTAATTTTGTTCGCACAGATTGTTCAAGCTGCGTTAGATAAAGCCATGGAAGGCAGGACCTGCATCACTATAGCCCATCGTTTAGCCACCATACGTCAGGCCGATGTGATTTGCGTCCTCGAAAAAGGCGTCGTCGCCGAAATGGGAACCCACGACGATCTCATTGCTGCTGATGGCCTTTACGCTCATCTGCACGCGCTCCAGGAAGCTGCCTTCGAATAACAACACACCAAATCAACCCAATAAACATCAGTAACTATTTCCACGATTATCAAATGAAACGAAGAAGAAAAAAATCAGAATTAGATCATCCTTTCGCGACAAGATTTTTATGGCATAATTTGTCTTTCCATTTCATTTCATTCTTTGTTTTAAACATCATTGCGATTTATTTAAATTTCAGTTATTGATAATAATCGTGATAATTTATAAACCAATTGACATTTACGACGATGCAATAATTGCAATGTATAATAGCCGCGTCGCTAGTGTCATTGCAATTAAGTCGGGTCGATCATTATATTCACTTCAGTGCCTTTTCAATGCCTTGAAACCGTCGTAACACGAGATACCAGTGCATAACGGATATTTATAAAATAATGAAACTTTATAAAAATTTTCTTTCGCAGTTCTTTATTAATTATTCATGAATTTTATTCATATTCATATAATATGATTTAAATAAACATGTTTTACGTTTATACGGAAGTCGAACAATCGAAAAATCAACGATGCACTGTTTATTGTAATAAAAATTTGTAACATACCTTGGCTGCATAGAAAAGAATTTTTTTTTTTTTTTTCAATAGAAAAATATCAAAGCAAAAAATGACGATTCAACGATATTATTGAAAAAATTTCTGTTTATCGTTTTTAAAAGAAAAATTGTGCACGTTAGTTGAATTAATAAACATTTGACATTCAGAATCATAAACGTCGTTGTTTCCTATGTTGAATAATTGAAATGACTCTGTAAAATGGAAAAGTGAGTTTTGTTTAGCCAAACAAAAGATTATTTGACTGTCAGCCGTTGTTTTATCGTTACCAATAGTATTCTCAACGAGCAAGTATTAAATTTTTCTTGTAACTGTTCGTCTGGAACACTTTACGTTACGTTAATTGCCGAGTGCAAAGAATGAGTGCGAGAGGAGCAGTTTGACAAATGACCGAGATTGTGTAAATGAATTAAAATAGTTAATTTAAATATTCCATGTGATTTTTTATCATTAACCTTTCATTTTTCTTTTAATTTCACTTAAAGTGGAAATTACGTAAATGATTATTTTATTTCTTCAGGAGAGCGTACACGAGTTAAAGTCAAATACTCAAATCGATTATTCAAGGTGAAACTTTAATAAATGATTAATAACGAGTCTATATTTATGGTATAAAATTTTGAAACACGTGCGTCGCAATGCATTTGGCATGTGGTGCGTTGGTTCTACGTTCAGTTTGGAAAGGAAGGCTTCGTCGAATGAAGTAAGTACGTACGTGAACACTCGAGAAACTAGGAACATCACTCGACGGTATTATGATCGTGCCTCGAGTTTCTCTGTCGACGAAGGAGCGTGTCATTGGGCGACGTATTGTCGTGAATAGAGTGAAAACTTAGTTTGACAGAAGCGAAGCCTCAAAGTTGTGGAGTTACGAAATGCGAGAAATAGGGAATGAAAGAGCTTGACAGAAAGATAGTGCGAATGAAAGATGAAAATGCCTTTGTCGTTGGAATTGTACTTACATTCCGGAGCCACTGATTGTTCCAAACTTTGTAAATGCAATCGCCAACGTTAGATCACAGCCATTATCAATAGACAATATTTCAGCAATCTTACACTGAAACAAAAAAAAAAATGGTTGCCATAAGAATACAATCGTATAATATGATTATGATTCATATCATTAGATTTATGCTTCTCTTCTGAAAATTTCCGGTAATGGTAAAAATAATATATTTCATTAGAATATATTATTCTTATCACAATCGGAATTTTTTTGAGTGTATGAACGTATATATTTCCGAGTAAAAAGAAAAACAAAATCAGATCAACTCGGTATAAAATTTTACAGTTTTCTACCATGCTTAATCCTAACATTCTGTTGGAAAGGGAAAGAGGTATAAATTACGGAGATTTTCCTTCTGCATTTATTGTTAATGGGAATTAAAGGGAGTATTTAAAATAAGCACCGGTTACGTTGCTTATTAAACGGGATTTAATTTCAGGGACATTTTCATGTTAAGTGTTTTTGAATAGACCTTTCAAGATCGAGGATGCTTCTTATGAAACAAGTTAATGACTGTAATGTTGGTGGGTATAATTTTAATAAGAATAATTTTCCGCAGCGCAACAGCGTTACGTCCCCTTGATCTCGTTAAAATTCAATATATTTTATTGCTCCTCTTGACGAGCAGTAAAAGTAAGCCGCCCGCTTACGCCGATCAGAGCCATGTAAAGGTATAAATCCGTGGATTTTGCGAAATTGTAATTGATTCTAATAAACATTTTACAGCGCGGGACAAATGTGTGCCTATTCCTAGCGGGTTTATTAAACCACAGTTGTTTCGCCCATAAGATGACATTCAGTCAAAAATCAAGTGTACCTCGTGTTTCTTAAAATTAAGATCATCATAATTTTATTTTGTTCTGCTATCTTAAATTTGAAAAAATGGAGTCGACGAGATTACTTTGTCCCCCCCCCGAACATTATTTAAACGCCATTATCCATAGATTGTGTTGGGATTAGTGACAGTACTTTACTACGGGGGAAATTTAAGGGAAAATTTCATATTAAAGTGAGTTGTGAGGCGCGACGCGGACTTTCGTATCATCCCGTTCGACACGCAGCATTTTAACACACTTTAATGCACTCATTAAGCCAAAGCACTGGCACATTATTTTTACTTACCCTGACGATCCTTCGCGCTATAATCCGCGATATCGTTATCGTTACGAGCGTCGCAACGGTAAATCCTGACCGTGCATAAAACTCAAAGAACGTGCGCGGATTCATCCGTTTACCGGGTTCCGAGCCATGACACGATTAATGGTGAGAAAGAGCTTCTATATTTCATCAGTCTCCTGATGCGTTAGAACAATACAAACGAATCCTCATCCCTAAACACACGGTTTATCTATATACTCGAGTTACACGTTAATCGACCGTATACTAAATTTCATCGATAATCATATCACGAGATTCATAGAAACGCAGAGTAGGATGCATTTGATTAATTTGCAATGAAGACAATTTGCTTAACGATAGCGAAACAAATGAATTCCATTACAATATCCCAAAAAATTCCGCATTAAAATTCCAACTCTGTATTGGAACTGTTTCGATACTGTATGACAAAATTTAATAATGTTATCAATATAGTACTTTTATGAATAATTTAGTCATAATTGTATGGTTGATTTAAGAATGCTATTCTCGAAGTTCATAAATATAAAGTTCTACAATATCTTTTTTTTTTTTCAGTGATGTATTATAAGCCTTTGTAAAAGAACTTTATTTTATTGAATCAAATGAAACTCTGCAATCAATGGATCTCTGACGATTAGTCCCGGTGCTTTAATATATAACCCAATGGTGCTATTTATCCAAAGCTTTATTCCCAGGTAAATCTGGTTTGTGACCTTCGGTTTCATGGGAATATTGGAGGGATTGCTGTTGGTCAGTGTTAGCTCCTGCGCATACATGGTCAGCCATGTTCAAGAGCTTATACGCTTGTGTATGTAACGCGGATGAGTTTGTATCGCAACGCATATAAATCAGCATAAATTGCAACGCTAGATTCCGTAGTTGGTATGCGTAGGTACATATGTTGGCCTCGGTGCCGCATCGTGCGCTCAGAAAGTTACGAGTGCGAAATGGGCACTTGCATTCGCATGACGGGGCCACGTTCTCTGTCACACTTCTTCATGTCCAAATAAAAAGATCGACGCCAGTGAATTCAATTTAAAGGCTTTAAATGACTTTCCCGAAATTTATTACCTACGTGTATTCGACAGATACAAGAGTTCGGATTTCGGTTCTTAGTTTGGCTGCTGATGAAGCGACGATATTTATTTCTTCCTCTGACAGACTTTCACATCGATCATCGCTCAAGATATTGCCATTTTATATGCTTTGCAATTTTTGCAATTATTTGGTGGAAATTCATTTTTGTTATTTGAAAGTAAATTCGGAGTGAATTAAATTTCCGCAATTGATGAAGACGATTTAGATTGTAATGGGGAAATAATTGGGGTTGAAAATTTCTACTATGTATCACTATTACAGAACTTGTCTTTACAAATGAGATCAGACAATTATAAAACGAAGTTAATGGCGTTCGATTTATCTCGGGAAAGGAATTGCAGAAAATAGGAAAAGCTCATTTCCGCGAAAGCTTATTAAAATTAAGCCCAGGCTTTAAGAGATGAAATCGGTAACGTTATTACCAGCGATCGACTCCGTAAGGCCTTTTGCATTTGTTGGAACAACTATATATACGGTAGACTTACTTCAGACGCAAAGCTCACACGTTTAGCAAATCCGATTACTGTTCAGTTTGTGTCATTACGATAAATTGCTTGCAAAAACCATCGAAAAGTGAACGATGACAATTATAATTAAGATAATTAAATATTTTGGATGTTCGATAAAGTCTTGTTTGAATTAAAAAAAAAAAAAAAAAAAAGAAAGAAAAGAAAAGAAAAACAATACCTTTTCTTCCAGAGAATGTCAAGAGGTAATACCGTGATAAGTTGATGGTTCGATAAGGCCGATTGAATTTTGGAATACATTTGCCGGAAGTATAATCACAAGTCGGGCGAAAATTTCGACGGTAGACATTCTCGCAAGCTACTGGTATGACTCAATCATAAGGAATACGTGTTCGTTCTCAGAGCGAAATGCGAGATCATAAATTTCCGTCGAACATTTGTGCAGGTCAAAGGTACGTATATTTTGTGCGGCGTATTTTCAGTTTCCATCAGCGTTTACCACAAAATTGTTGAATGCGGTTGACGATTTTAACCCACTAACAATTTTATATCAAGGCTCGTGGAAATTCTTTCGCGTGGAAATTAATTTCGCGGTGGAACGGAAATAATACACTTTGTATTTCGTATGGTCGATTTTGCGAGTCACAATATTTTTTCTCAGTTAGAAAATAATCAAGTCTCCGGTCATAATCATGGTTAACAAGAGTGTGTTTGATAAAAGTAAACAAGATAATGGGGAATTGTGGCAGATAATTTAAATACGAGGTTTCATTTGAATCTTCTCGATTATCGTGATATTCGAGGTTTTTTACTTTCGCGATATCGGCAGCATCTGCCAGGAATTTCAATTATGGCAAGCCCAAGACTGCCGTTCTCGTAACTTGGCCGACGGAAACACGTGCAGGAAACAATACTATACTTTACGAAGGTGTCCGTGGGCCGAGCTTACTGAAACTTGCAAAAGTTGGGCAACTTTAGACAGTAGCTTCCAGACGCTATGATCCCGATACACTTTACAAGTTTAACTGTTAATATAACGCTTTGGAATAGTAAAGATTTCCGGTGATATTAGTCCCATGAACGCTATGATCGGTGGAATTGTCGCCCAAGAGGTCATGAAAGCCTGTTCAGGAAAATTCCATCCCATTTTCCAATGGCTTTACTTTGATGCCATTGAATGTCTG
>JABFQA010002054.1:0-12058 GCA_022817065.1 Probaryconus sp. ZL-2020 | reverse complement strand
ACTTTTGGATGAATACATTTTCTAACGCGTTCTTATAAAAATGATACAAATACTCGGTGTGCATAAGATAATGCTACGGTATTCGAGATGGCGAAGTAAAAGCATTTTCTGATGGATATGAAAATAATTTCTCCAATGGAATAGGAATGGAATGCGGGAATTATTCATTTTCGTCCTGTACTGTCGACGTAACACTTTATGTTTTTCAATCTATTGAACTGCTCTTTTATCAAATTTTCAATTATTTTCATTATCCATTCGCGGCGATTCAAATGGCATTGCATTTGAATAAAAAGAAAATAACAGAAAAAAACGGTATTAAAATCCCGCGCTCTTTTGAAATGGTTAACGAAATAATTCATAGCCATAAAGCTCGAACTTTTCGCAAGCAGCGGAAGCCTATAAATAATGAAGTCCTTTCTTATTCGAATGAGAATGTTGGCGAACGAAAAACATAGCGCTGTTTTGTTATTTAGGATTCCTTGCGTTATTTCGTATTGTTTAGTCAGCCTCAAAAAGTTAAAACGTTAGAACGTTACACGTGTAGTATTCGATACAAATATTTTTCAGTCGATTTTTCTATGTCTAAAAAACACGTTGCTGTTAGTTGCAGCGTTATTCCGCATTAGCAAAAAAACAAACCGAATGCTATTTTAGCATTGAAATGTTAGTGCGTGCTATGCAAATTCAGGGGCTATTATTTTGCCTTCCAGTTTTTTTTCTCAACATTCATAACGGAAAATCAATTAATATTCATAAACTAAACCCTGTTAGAAAAAAAAAAAAATAAAAATAAAAATGACACGCCGATTAAAAGCCGTGGCACAACACGTGTGGCTAAGTTGTTTGGAGTTGCAGAAAATAGCCCTGTAATTAAATGCGCGAGAAATGAATGAAAGCCAAAGATGTTTAATAACAGAATGCAACGAGTTGAGATAATTGAGTTTACCGTTATAAAATAAACGAAAGTTGTTAAAATCGTATTTTGCACAGCTTAATGTTTTAACAAAGCGTCCGGGGCATTTTGCAATATTCAGGGAGAGAGAGAGAGAGAAACCGGGACCGATGGAAACACTTGCGCAGTTCGCGAATCTTTAATCTTGCAATTTGATGATGATCAGCAGCTGTCTGAGAACTGGTTTACGTTCGCGCCCCGTTAGAAAATGTAATAACACTTCGCGATATACGTGGGAAATTCTTGCGACTATTTCATCGCTGAGCGTAGCTGGCGCTGCTGTTGGCGCGCTCGTATCTCGCACGACGACCGATAATAAAATGAGATGAAAGAAAACGATGTGATATGATTTAGTAATTAATGTAATCGAGCATCGTGCGAGTTACCGAGTGCCCCGTTATCCGCAGCTTTTCACCGCGGTATAAATTGCACAGCGAAGGAGGAAAAACCTTTTTCCTCCTTCAAAGTAACCGTGTAATTGCGGGATTTCTAAAATCCCACTGCGGAACCCAGTAGTCGCGGTAATAATTACGATTCTTCTTTTATTATTATTTCATTCCGACAATCACAGAAAAGTCCAAGTACGTTTTTCTTGTAAATCACGTGTAATTGTATCCGCAGGATAGATTGTATGAAAACTCGAGTCATCTGGAATATCCTTTTTATGGCTAATTATATATCGTTTTCTGCGGTTTTCAAACTTTACGATTTCACTTCAACGGTAGTAGTTAACGTCAAAACATTTTCTTTTGTTTCATTGAACACTTCTCAAGGTTATCCTTTTTTTAACCTTCACCTTTTGAGCTTCAAATCAAGATTGTGCACTTTTTAGGGTCACAGAATTTTCTCTGATTTTCAGATGGTTAAACGAAGTTCAAATGTCAAAAGATTAGTTAAGAACTTATTGTTTAATTGCTATTTCAATTAAAATGAAAAAAAAAAAATTGTTAAGTATCATTGA
This sequence comes from Probaryconus sp. ZL-2020, assembly GCA_022817065.1. Lineage (NCBI taxonomy): Eukaryota > Metazoa > Arthropoda > Insecta > Hymenoptera > Scelionidae > Probaryconus > Probaryconus sp. ZL-2020. The sequence goes on along the minus strand of JABFQA010002054.1, from coordinate 10,142 downwards.
CTTCGTGTTCGCATTTCATTAAATGAAATGTTATCTTTTTTCCTTGTTACTTACTCCTTTAAACATAAACGAAGAATTTCAAATATTTTTCAAGTATTATTTTTCTTCGCACGTTCGTTATATATGTCAATTGATTACAGCCGACAAAACAATGTATTATTTAACTCAATGAAACTAGAATAAACTGGTTCGGACCGATCAAGTAACGTAATTGAAACCAATGAAAAATTCGATAGTTTTTTTTTTCTACCGTGGCGAACTGCATCGCGTTTATTAAGAATAACTCATTTTTCCTTCATTGCCGAGTTATTCTCGTTATTCTTCGAGTATTTTCTTTCACGGTTTATTACTTTCGTAATGTAATTTATTGCATTTTTCAAAATTAAAAAGGCACGCTTTATTGATATCACAGAATGGAAACGCAATTCCATTTTTCATTCGGTTAAAACTGTTTTAACGTAACACAAAAGTCGACAAAAAATGATAATACATCTTCTCACGTTTGAATGGCATGAATCAATAATACAGATGACTTTTTCTTGGACGTGTAACGTTTTGACATAACGCAATATGTCTTTTAATGACAGACTAAAAATCGTTTATGAAAATACACGCGTATAGAAAATATACTTTGCACGACAACCAAAAAAAAATTGTTTGGAATGTTGCTAATTTCTATGAAAATTAGCACTTCCTTGAAATCGTTGGCGGAAATCGTTTACACGTCGTCCGCCATTTTTAATAGACTACGCCTCCGGGACCAAATATTAGTCCCATCTTTTTCAGGGTGGTCCATTAAAGTACAAGGACACTTTGGTAATTTATTGAGATAATAGGGAAAATTTATTGAAATAACTGTTGTCCAGGACTGTGTTTTGGTACAAATAGGTTCACGATTACAATGGTACACTGCAAAGCAGTCAAGGTTGGACTGAGGAAATTTGAAAAGAATCGTGATGTGAATGTTAAATATTTTGATTTTATTCGACACATTTAGCTTGACATATATTTCTTCTTTTTCTGTTCTGATAAATTAATATTATCGAAGGCGGGGCCTATCAAAATGGCCGATGAAAAATACCACCGCAGTTATTCCGTTTTTTTTTTTTTTTTCACATTAACGTGCGGAATATCGATGGCGGAAATAACGCGGCATCTTCCATTTTTCAAATTATAGCTTTTTTTTATTGCTTCGTGGACAAAGGACGTTCCCTTTTTTTTTTTTTTTTCCCTCAATGCATAAAATATGTTTTGACTACTTTAATTTTTTCATGGAAATTTTTTATTCAATACGTTGTTTCCGTGATAAACATCAAAATATTTAACATAAAAGAGGAGGATTTATTAAAATGGTGCTTTTCAATTAATGAGATTTATTGTGTGAAGTGTTGTAAAGAGCTATTTACGAGTAACAATTTTCTTTTGAATATATATTTCTATACTTTCTCGTTTGTCAAAAAATTTATTTCTAAACAATTAAAAAGATTGATTGTCGCCAAAAAAATACGAGAAAAAAATGGACGGTCACAAAGTTTCATAAAACATTTGTGAGGATCAGAAAGACCCACGAGTTTCGAGGTGAGGACTCGCGAGAAAGAGTTCGGCGCGTTATGAGCGTAGCAAAAGAAATTAACAACAGAGAACTCGGCGTTGTTCCTAGAACGACACTTACACTCAGCGGTGAAATTGCGTGTCACGGAGAAGCGGATTTTAAAAAAGAGGGACAGTCAAAGGAAGCAGGGGAAGGAAAAGAGAAAGACCACTGAATCGCGATCAACGTGGGATTGTTATAAATTACAAAAACGACAGCATGAAAAGCTTTGAAAAGAAGGAAGAAAGAGCCTCTGAAGCGGGTAATTATTGCAAGGAAATAATCATGGCGACGGCGGAATTACTGTAAGCGCGGCAAATATACTCTACACGCTTCAAGAAATCACGTGACAGAATCAGTTGGCGAAATAGTTTTAAGGCTGGATGTGAAACTAGTTTCCGCGTTGGTTTCACATTTTGGTGCAGGTGCATTGTTCATGAAATAACCTCGCGTAACTGTAAATTCAAATGTAATTCAGTTTCATAACTGTTTGAAGTAAATATGCTTGATATCTAAAATAAACTGCGGCATTATTTTACGAGTTATAAAGTGCTGGGATTACTAAAAAAATTTCAGTTAAGGCCCCAATTAATAGCGAACTTTTTATGGGTAATTATTAGCCTAGTGGAAGAAGAAAGTTCTATGGATTGAGAAATTAAAAGATAAGGTTTTACCGGAGGATGAGTTTTTCTGCCAATTAATGCAACGAGAAGAACTTTTACTGTTATGATTTATAGGAATTGTTAAAAAAAATTATTGCCAAGTGAGATCTTTCTAACTTTGAGGTGATGAGCAATTAACCTTTTATCTACACAAGTGAACGTTCGACTAAAAATTAATCTAAACAGAAGAAAGTCTTAGAAATTTAATGATTAATAGCAAGTGTTCCAATAAATTGTAAACAAAAAGTAACAAGTAATTGCATCAATTATGGCACACAATGATAACGAATGAATTGCAGCCTTTTTTTTATTCTCTGACATTTGCATGTAATTTTGCTTCTTTTTTAATATGCATCGTGGAAAATTAATACAGAGCGTTGAAAATGAGATTGACAAAAGAATATAAAAGCAATAATTGAATTTCAGACGATTTTACATTGATTTTGTTCTTTGATGTATGGAAAAAAGTGTTAAATTTATTATTCCACAAATTAATGCCTCTCTAATGTATATTAAATGATTAATTATGAAAATCAACGAGAAACTGAACTTATACATTAATTAGATAATCCTAATCTTAAAGTCGACAAATTCAAATTCAACAATACTCAAATGTTGTTCTGTTCCTTTATTGGCTTTACTATTCTTATCAAATTTTAATTTAATAAAAACAAATTATTTTTTCGCAATATATAATTATCGTAGATGTAAAAATCTCTATAACTGGTATAATTATTTTTACATTTACCATCGTTTTAATTATCAGTTATACTGCGAGAAAATAAATGTCTGTGTAACATTATTAAGTTATTAAAGTTAATTACTAAGTCCGAAATAATGCATATAATTTACCGTCAGAAATTGAAACAAATAGATCGATAACATCGTGCAGTTGAAAATGTGTGCATTAAAAGACCAAACTGCTTTCGCGGAACTCAAACGAAAACTATTTGTAATATTTAAAAATATCGGTATCAAAAAATTGCTGCATGAAAGGCGGATGAAGTGAGAGACCGTAATAGACACGTTGCACAATGTCACACGTTAAATTATTAAAGAAAATATAATTTATTCAAATGGCATCAAGCAACACGTCATTCCGTCGTAAACGTCTCTCGTGACGTACAGTTATGCTAAGAAACGCATGATAAATAATACATCTCTGCTGTAAAAGCGTTACAAATATTTCATGTAATAATAATAACGATAATAATAATGATAATAATAATAATATTGTAGCGATATTACTGAGGCTAGAGAGCTGAAAAGCAGAAAGAGGAAAAGATAATAAAAAAAAAAAAAAAAGTGAAAATGTTAAAACCGGCTGAATGACCGAACGTGTAATTCTGAACTGTTCAAATAGCATAGATTTTGCTTCCGTATATAAAATCCGGTCGGGCGTGCTTTGTCGATCCGCGTATCTAGCTCGCTTCAACGGTCCACCTAATCCGGTATACAGAGTTGTTTCGCTTTGAGAATGAGAGCAACGATACTGCGTTCAAGAACATCCTCCGAGCGACTCACTAGAAGCTCGTCTTGCGCGCTCGAGTGTTGAATGCACGTAATTGAAAAAAATGTTTGTCTACAAAAGTAAATATTTTACAAAACACTTTTCATCAACGTTATTTTCATAACACTTTTTATACATTTCAATGTTTTATTTAAATACCATTAATGTATTAAATGTCCTTTAAATAATCCTCTGCTTAATTTAAGGTAATTTTATTTCGCGAGAAGATATATTTGACATTCTGAAAAACAAATTAATGGCTGAAATATTATTATTATGTTTAATAAATGGAAATAACAGAAGAAATATTAATGTTTTGTAATTCTGATTGGAGGGATAGTATATATTCTGCTATAAATATTAAATTATTAAAAAATACATGAATTTATAAACTGAACGTGTAATAATTTAAAAACTTTGTTCTTAATTAAAATTTGCAAAAACAGGGCTGCCAGATAGAAAAAGACAAATGATCGTACACTCATTTGAAAAACATTGAAGCGTATCCTGATTTTGTCCTTTTTTCTGGCAGGACTGAAAAATAATATGTTTGTTTATTGGAAATGTATTGTGGGTTATAAAAAATTCAAGTGATTAAATATTTTATGAATATAGTGGTAACACATAAAACAGCTTTTTGGAAATGTTCGGGTTATTAATTGACAAATGTATCGGCATAGAAACTAATAAATATTTCAATCGCAAAGTTAAAACCGACAGTTTTCAGTTACATTTCTTATGTTATAATTATCAGAAATCAACATTTCATACTTGAAATATTCACAAAACATGTTTTATAGAATCTATGCAATACTTCTATCAAAAGATATTTATTCCAAGAGTATTTCAATGTCTACTAGTAGCAATTTATATATCTAAATCTTATTTCCTCAATAAATACGTAGCGGGAGCATTAATTGCAATGTGACGAAAAAGGGTAATTGACAGTAATGGTGTCGCGATGGTTGTTGGTGGTTAGCTGTTTGTAACATTTGAATGTATATAATATCGTAATATATTGCTCTCAAAGGCGATCCCTGGCTTTGAAATCGGACTCGTATTCAAGGCGGCCGATTGCTCGGCGTTATCCGCGAACAACTTGGTCCAGCACGTTTGCATCGAACTGTAAGGAAAGGGCGTTTGTGTTCGTAACAGAACGTGCACTCGTGTACGTGTTCCAGCCACATAACGGGCGGGGTCCTATTACGAGTCCATCGCTCTCCTCTCTCTTTCCTTCTTTCTACCTCTTTCGTTCTCTTCGTGCTCTGGACCAAGCGGTTCTCGACTCTCCTGGTCCTTGATTCTCTCTTGGCGACTTGTATAGATGTTCGCGCCACATGACTCTCTGGTTTATCTGAATATCCGCAAGAAAAGACATACGTCGATAATGCGGACATTCCTCGCGCGGTTAAGTAACTCTTTAAAAAATGCGAATTTGTTAAATCCATTCAGATAAGAGTTTTAACAGCCTTTCTAAACTCATTTGCGAATCTTCATTTTTACGAGTTCGGTTCCCATTTTTTTAACGACCGTGATTTAAGCCGATGGATTCAAAACAAGGCTCTGGTCCTTGTTCCAACGCTTATTTCGACTTATTTATGGCGCCAACTCGTGAATTATTGTTTGTCAAATTTTAAATTATTCCATTCAATTCGGAAAACAGAGGCTTTTTACCACGAACGGAGTTAATGTTAACTTGGGGTGGGCCATGACTTGAATTAACATTAACGAACTCAATTCGTGTGAATATCTTGAAAGACGAAGGATTTTGAGAATTGATTTGATTTATTTTTTAGTTATTACTCACGTACTGCTGATATAATAACTTTTGAGAAGCATTGAATTCAGGAGCAACAACCGTTTTGTCAGCATTGCGGTTAAATCAATTATACTTTGAAATTCATTTTCAAATTCTATTTCATTGATTGAAAGGAGGATATTTATGCATTTTGTGACAATGGACATAATTTATATTTAACAGCAATTTAACAGCGAGAGTTCAACATTTTCGGCAAAAAAACAAGCTGAATGGAATTTGACTGAGTCGCAAAGGCGATAATGCTTTTTTCAGTTTATTTATTAGGCGACTTTTGATGTATGTTCAAGATCTTTATCGAATCGCGATTACGTGATTCGACCGCACGAATTTTATGACGTTTTAAACGGAGTTTCCGTCGTTATAATCGAAATAACGGCGACGAATTTACATAGGATATTATATTTGATGGGGATTATGGCTGGCTTAAACAAAGTGAAACGCAAAAATAATGGCCGACTTTAAACTTGTAAATTTTGGGAAACAGAATTTCTCGTTCCATTACTTAGTCATAGCTAAAAACGTTTATCTGCCAACTATCTGAAAAAGGGTATGGCATAAATCTTTTCTTCGACAAAGTGTCTTTTGCAAGCGCCATTGTATCATAAGGCCGTGGAATCGGAATCATTAAAATATTGCCTCGATAGAGAAATTAATTTTACGAAAACAGTCGACAGATTTTATTTTCTGCTTGATTATTGAAAACGAATGGACATTGCAATACAATCGCGAGTTAACGTGTTACAAAATTGTTCTTTGACGAAGATGGTCAATTTTGAAAGAAAATAATTCAATCGACGTCCGAATTAAAATCAACGTTGTAAATGAAAATTAAATGCCAAAAGAAATATACTAATTCCATTTTGACAAATGCAAGTAATATATTCTATTTTTAGTAAATATAAAAAAATGTTGATCATTTACATTTTAGAAGGCAAAGACAATAATCTATTGTCCGGATAGGGATACATAACTGCAAGCAAACAAAGTTAACAGTTTAGTGGCATTTTCTTTGTCTCTGTGAATTTCAACTCTATTTCCTCTGCTGCATGAATAAATACTATTCTTTCAACCAGATGCAATTGAACTCAACAGCTAAAACATCATAATTTTGTTAGTTTTGCCCTGGGATAAATTTCAAACGTTTAAACCGAATTCTTTTAATACCCTTTCGTCCTACACAAGCAAAAGTACTATTTACACAATTGAAGCGAATAACAGTGGCATGTGTCAAGTTGGCAAACTGATCGAACTAACGTCTGACACAATATAGGCCTCCGGTGTTATTCAGCTGTATTCCTGTTTTATTTGTTTTCTTCCGCAACTCGAAGAAGTGTTGTTCACGGGCACACACTTCAAACGAGAATTCAGAATGATCCTAAATTTTTCGGTCGCCAAACATTTTGCTGAATGACGTTTTGGCTTATTAAAAGATATTACTCGGAACGATTTTCTCAAAGCTTTGTGCGAATGTAAAATAGCAAAAAAAAAAAAAAAATGAAAAAAATAATAAACGAGCATTCAATAGCCAAAGTAATCAAAAGTCAATTTCACCTTTTATATTTTACAGCAGAAAACACGGTATCAATTATTTTTTGCATTGATATTTTTGCACCACTGTGTAACATTGAACTGGTGCATGCGAAAAAAAATGTGTCAAAAATAGTTTTGTCCCAAAACCAGCAGAAGTCCTGTTACACTGTCGTCCAAAATTCAAATCAATACCAGCAAATAATAAAGTTGCAAATTATTTGGCAAACTTTTAATGGAAAAATAATAGTTGAAATAGAATTCAATCTTTAAACCGAAAAAAAAAAATATATAAAACAAAATGTTATAATAAATTTCATTGAAAAACTGTCTAAAAATTTCCTTGATTGAAGGAGCGTAATGTAAACGAAATATTATGTACGTTGTGATATTCAGAGTGTGCGTATTTATGTTCTGGGCCCCGTTGAGTGCCAATAGAGTGGGGCTGAGCCGACAAGTCGGGCGGGGCTCGCGTTATCCATCCATCTCAGGGCCGCTTACTGCTTCCCATTCTCTCCACTCGCTGGCTTCTCGTAAAGGACGCTCGGAATCCAAAGAGAAAGAGCGAGCCAGAAGGAAGGAAGGAGCCAGGTCGCCTAACTATTAACCTCATCGAGGCGCGGGTATTTTCAGTGGAACAATTCTCGCGCTCTCCAAGGATCCCACTCCGCTGCGAGAGATAGCTTGGTGACTTTCGATAATCTTGTCGTTCGCGGTCAACCCTTTTTTCGACGTTCAAAAAGTAGGATAGCCGAGGCCGAGCGAGGCGCAGCAGCAGCACCGGGCCCCAGCTCTTATACTCTCTGATTGACCCACATTATTTCTAATATGTAAACGTTATCATTTCAGCGCAATTTGCTGGAATAAGTGCTCTAACAGTAATGTTGCATGTTGAGGGCGTAACTGTTATTCGCTCGAGATTTGTGAGTCTATTAGAAGCGGCAAAATCGCGAGAACACTCGCGGAGGAAATTTAAATTGGTATTCAAACGGTTCGCCTGTTAGGAGAAATATCTATCCAAATTTAGTTTAAAGTTCCACTTGGAAATGACTTCAAATAGTCTGACGTCGTTTTGAAATGTTTCGATTTTTCGTTGATTTACGTTTGCGAAAATTTCTATACAACTCTGAAGTGAATTTGTTATATAGAAATTCCTCGGGGAATCGTGGAACATGGAATAACTTAGTATTTCAATGTTAGACGTCTGAAAGTAAAGACGGCAAAAATAAAGATTTGAATTTATCTTTTATATTATTTAGGGAATCGTTTTTGTGTTTCTTAAACAAAAGTTTTTTGCAAACATTTTTGAACGTTTAAAGGAAATCTTTTACAAATCTGTGTAATGCGAAAAATCATAATTTTAAAAATTGGAATTTCAATGAATTCAGAGGAACGTAATCGGAGCACAAAATTATTTTAAATTAAGTATTTTTGGTGTAACACAATTGAACGATTGCAAAAATTTTCATATTTAAAATCATTGAATATATTAATCAAGTGGACGTTTTAAACAATAAGGGATTATTCAAATTTCGTGAAAATTGTACAACAGTTTGTCAGATGTTTCACTCGTATCAATTTTATTGCATTAATTTCATAACAAAAATTCAATTTAAAAATCCATCTAAATTTGTATTGGGAAAATATGTTGCTGAAATATTAGTTAATTTTTTGCATGAAACGTTCGAAAAAATTTCTTGTTTTGTGTTTTTTGCATTTTTTAATTTAATAGTCCAGTTAAAACATTTTTAAATTGAACCCTTGTATTATATGTCTCATTATGATTTCTATGATATGTTTATGCATGACATAAAAATTAGTTTTCAAGCGCCAAGTACCATATGTCTACTTATTGCAGACAAACAAGTCACTTGTACCCTGTTCTTGAAATTTATAAATTTTTTCTTGGTACAATGCACATCTGGATCTGCCATACGTTTGCTTTGATTAGCATCAATGTATGACCCTTTAGATCGTGCAGCAGCACTTGAATGTAAAACTTTGATATAATTTAATGTAGCCAGGAGCGGTTGTAATTGCATACCTTCTAGGATCTGATGAATGGCAGTATTCACTGTCCATATCTAACATTTATTTTTACCCAAATTGTGATTTCATTAAACTTACAACAAAACGGACATTTTAATGGCACAGCGAAAAAGAATTTCTTAATTAGAACGTAAAAATGTTGCATTAGGAAAATCATTAATACCTAGAGGATGTAGATTATTGAAAGCAAAATGTAATATATATTGACTGGAATTATGAAATTATTTATTAATTGAAATTTTAATGAAATGTGGCTTTGCAGTAAATTCGATGTAGAGTTTAAATTAATAATCTTTTGTTAATTAAGTTTCAAATTGGGATTATCAAAAAATGATTCGCATAAAATCAAATTTTTCAGTTTTAGAAAATGTTAATAATGTTATTCAGAAATGTTACTCGAATTAATTGAAACCATTGAATTTCTGATTTTTATAATATAAATAAGAATGGTAAAAAATGATTTCCTGCAATAATTACGCATTTACCCGTCAATTGCACCTCTGGCGTCGGTTAGATCCCAGTGATAGAGATACTAGAATGAACACTATTAATGCAGGAGGACATTAAAAAAAGACGGGTATACTTGAGGGTTACAAATGCGTAGATTATAGGTCAAAGTTTGTAATCAACCAATTTGAAAAGAATTTGCAAAAATTTAATTTTCAATTTAAACAAAATTGTTAAAATATTAAAAAAATAACTCGACTTTAAAAATAAGGAAGAAAAAGATCACGAAATATTATTTCGTTAACCAAAAATTTTCTGTTTAAAAGTAATTAAAATTATTCATTTAAAAAATTTATCTATTAACATTTATTCATAAATCTCAAATATTATAATTATTAATTATTAAATTAACATTACTTAAATTTAACCTACCTTTTTACAAGTAGTATCATTTTGGTCCTGGTCCTTTAGCTCCCATTTACTGCTTCGACAAGTAGCAAATGAACCAATAGAACCAACTACAAACTCCATAGGAAA